>PVKP010012505.1:0-58219 GCA_004027715.1 Plecturocebus donacophilus
AGGAAGTTAAACATTATTTTACATTTTACAATGCTTCCTGTATGATTTTAATATCCAAATAAGCCAGCTATGTCTCCTTTAGACTACAGGAGACATAATATCTAAAAAGGTTATAAGGTCTAAAAAGGCTTAATACAGAACTTGGAATTATAATTCTGGAAGATTTGTCAAATATCAAAGGCTTAAAACATTTGATAACACAAAATGGAATCACAGGTTATTCATTTGGCTGAAATGACAACTCAAAAATATCAAAAGACAAAATCCTTTACTCATTGATAGAGAGGAGACTCAGTTTTCTAAACAATAAGCTGATATAGTTTGTATATTAGTCCCCACCTAAACCCCCTATTGAATTGTACTTCCCAGCATTGGAGCTGCGGCCTGGTGAGAGGTGATTAGATGATGGGGGCAGATTTCTCATGAACGGTTTAGCATCATCCCCTTGGTGCTGTTCTCACAATAATGAGAGAGTTCTCGTGAGATCTGGCTGTTGGAAAGTGTGTGGCACCCATACTGTAACTCTCTTGCTCTTGCTCCGCGAGATGTCTGCTCCCCCTTTGCCTTCTGCTGTAATTGTCAGCTTCCTGAGGCCTCCCTAGAAGTGCAGTAGATGCCAGCACCACACTTTTTATAAAGTTTGCATAACTGTAAGCCAATTAAACCTCTTTATTTTATAAATTATCCAGTCTCAGGTATTTCTTTATAGCAAGAAAAGCCTAAATACAAAGACCCAATAAAGAAATCACTAGGCCAACTAAATCTGTCTCTTCTCTCTTTCTGTCTTCTTTTTTCTTTGTTTTCTTTTTTTTTTCCTGTAGCTTACTCAAAAGGCAAAGAAAACTCTTTCATTATCTTTCAGTATTACATGAAAATTTTGTTTAAAAAAAAACAAATTTCATCTTTGTATTGGTGCATCAACATTGAAACTTTTTCTTTTCTTTTTTTCTTTTTTGAGATATAATCTCACTCTGTCACCCAGGCTGGAGTACAGTGGCACGATCTCAGCTCACTGCAACCTCCACCTCCCAGGTTCAAGTGATTCTCGTGTCTCAACTTCCCCAACAGCTGGGATCACAGGCGCATGCTACCATGGCTGGCTAACTTTTGTATTTTTAGTAGAAACAGGGTTTCACCATGTTGGCCAGGCTGGTCTCAAACTCCTGGCCTCATGTGATCCACCCACCTTGGCCTTCCAAAGTGCTGAGATTATGGGCTTGAGCCACCATTCCTGGCCTAAAGTTAACTTTTTATAAAATTTTATAAGCCAATCTATTAGTTTGACCATAAGGTAAGATTTTTATAAATTCTTTGTAACCCTTTATAAGTTTTTTGTTAAAGAGCAGATCAATGTTCTGAGAGAGCTCTGTTATTTTGACACATGGACCCAGATTCTGGCCTAAATCAGTGTCCTTTTACTTTAATCCTCAATTTATAGATATAAAAAATAATAATCTTTAATTTTAGCCAACTTGTTCACCACAGAAATTCTTTTATAAGATTAATCAGGCCAGGCACAGTGGCTCACACCTGTAATCCTAACACTTTGGGAGGCTGAAGTGGGTGGATCATTTGAGGTCAGGAATACAAGACCAGCCTGGCCAACATGGTGAAACCCCGTCTCTACTAAAAATACAAAAACTAACCGGGCATGATGGCATGTGCCTGTGATCCCAGCTACCAGGGTGGCTAAGGTAGTAGAATCACTTGAACCTGGGAGGCAGAGGTTGCCGGGAGCCAAGATCGCACCACTGCACTACAGCCTGGGTGACAGAGTGAGACTCCATCTCAAAACAAAAAAATCTTCTATAAACCTTTTATAAATTGCTTAAACTTTATTTTATTCTTTTTTTTTTAACTTAAAACAATCTTTAAACCATCTAAACTAGGCAAAATTAGTTTATCTTTAATAAAAACCATGTTTTCATACCTTTCTATGACTTTTTACCAACATATGCTACCTTGTTCAGACAACTTGCATGTAAAACTGTTTTTCTAGTAGTCCCAATTACATATGCTATAATGTAAACTCCTAGCAACTTTTATTCTTAGTGAAAGACATAGGAAGTAAGCAATTTTAATTATGTACCAGGTGTAGAACCTAGGAGACAGGATAGAACTTCAAATAATCTTTGTCTTTTACCAGCATAGCCAGGGAGCATAGCTAAGTCCATGTGTCCTCTGGCTTTACTTAGAATTTAATGGCTCCAAACCTGGCAAGTCCAACAATTATTAAAAATGTCATAGAAGAAGTTTGTGATCTTAAAACATCTAGCAAAGACAGTATCTACCTTGCCTAATTCAGAGTAACTGTCTAAATTCTGAAGACAACTTTTTTTTACCAATAATCTTTACCACTGTCTTTATTTCCCAAATATTACTAAAGTCACATGACATTTTAAAGTTTTTCTATTTTTCTAGTAAAATATTTTGTTTAGGTGCTTATTTTTCTTTGAACCAATTAATTAGAGCTATTTTCTATATTTTGATAGTGAAACCAAAATATTGAAAATCACACACACAACATATATAAATA
Organism: Plecturocebus donacophilus; assembly: GCA_004027715.1. NCBI lineage: Eukaryota > Metazoa > Chordata > Mammalia > Primates > Pitheciidae > Plecturocebus > Plecturocebus donacophilus. Next base: position 2,537 of record PVKP010012505.1, read on the forward strand.
CACAGACAGACACAGGCAGGACTATTAAGGTGATACGATTTTTCATTTGTCAGTTTTATTTTTCTCATTTTAGGCGATTGGTCTCTTGATTACCTATTCCCTTTCCCAAACAATTGTCAGCCCAACGGCTTCAAATTTACATTTTTATAGGAATATTTCTTAGGTGAAACAAAATAGAAAATTCATATTCTATTTACAGTAAGGAAAAATGGTGTGGGTAAAAGTTCGCTCTAGACAGCCAATGAAAGCAGACACTCTTACAAATGGAAATTTTCTAAAAGATCTAAGTTTCTTAATTGGATTATTGGCTTTAAGGTGTAGCCTTTTAAGGAATAGGGGCAGGAAAGCATGCAGTTTGTAGGGCAGACAAGCAGGCACAGCTGGAAGGCAAACAGACCCATCCCACCCCCTCCAATCAGGTATATCATTTTTCCACCATATCCTGGCTCCCCAAAGAGGGAAATGCTATAGGATGAGATAGTGCAATGCTTTCACAGTGTATCCCATTGAAAGGACAATTCTGTGAGGCTGGTGGGCAACCCAAAGCCAATCAACCCATTCTGTAATCAGCCCATACCCCATTCCATACCTTCCAATTGTCCAAGAGCACACTTTGCTTCATTTAAATGCCCAGTGAAAGAAGTGTGCCCCTATAAGAAGAATTATTTGTTAGAACCGCCATCACCCATTTTACAATTTTACATTTAATCTAGCTATTACAATCAAGGTCAAAATTTTCTCATAATGCTAAGTAATTTCTGGTTTCCCCTACAAAGTAAAAAAGACTGGGTAAGAAAGGAAGGAACAACAGGCAGGAGTATCTGGACAGTCAGACGGAATTCTTCTAAAAAGTGTTTACAGAGAGAAAGCCGGGGCTTTAAAACAATATCTCTCCTAAATATCAGTTTTAAGTAAATTGACTTTTAACTATAAAGCTCTCAAAATAAAATCCTTTAAAATCTTTTATTACCAGATCTTACCTAGGAAAAGCAGCCAATATTTCTGGTGTTGGAATTTTTATCTTTTAATTTTGAATGAATTTTCACTCTTTACATTTTAACTAGAAGTGGCTAAACTGTATAAGAAAAACAAAATCTCAGTACTAGTAGCTTAATAATAGCAGATTCAAAGTAGGCAGAAAAGAAAAATAAAGAAAGGTAAGGGCCCAAATGTAAATGCTACACACTCACACAGTCACAATTTCAAATGGTGCACTCCCAAACAAGTCTCCAGTCAAGGGGCTGGGTAAAGATTCTGGAAACCTCCTCTATACTGATCACAAATGGCTCCACGAGCAGCTGAGTCCAAACAGAGCAAAGCCCCTGTGGCATCACAAACACAAATGGTGTACATGCCCAAATTGTGTTTCGAGCAGCTAAGTCTAAGCAGTGCAGAGCCCAGGCAATACCCCTAAAAAGGCAGCGCTAAGCTGGATGCACATCAGCTGTCTCATCCAGTTTCCAAAGTTTGTCAGCTTACTCAGAGGTCACTTTCTTTGTAACAGTGAAGTGTAGAAGCCAGCCAGTACCATGGCAGGAAAAGCAGGGAGGTTCCCCAGGACAAAAATGTCCTGTCAGTTTCAGCGAAATTCCCCAGGGTTTTGGCCATAGCGTCAGCTAACTAAAAGCAGCTGGTGCTCACAGGCAGTCCCCACCGGCCCCCCCAAGCCCATTTGGTAGCGTGAAGCCAGACCAACAGACTAGGATCATCCAGCACGCACAGCTTCCCTGTACCGGACCCCAAAAATTGTAACTGAATGCAGGTTTGTCCGCTTGTCACTTGCAAAATCAAGTAACAAGGACAAGGTGAGATAGAAAGAAAGGAAGTGACTTTATGTTCCAATGCTGACAGTGGGGAAGTAGTTCAGGCTCCTGCCTTAATGAAACCACTTTAAAATTCTCAGGCAAAATGCTAGGGCTTAAGAAGGAGAAGTTTGGTATAGAGGAAATGCTAGGGGTAGGGCAAGGTGGTGTTGGTCTATATGACTTGTTCTGATGACTTATCTTGAGTTATTGCCCCAACTTGTGAATGAGCTGGTGCCATCTTGGGCTCAAGCAGGTTGTAAATTAGCTGCAGCCTTGAAGTAATCTCCTGGTGGGGCATAATTCCACAGGCACCTGGATTGTGTCAAGATTCAATCTCTGGAACATCTCAGCAAACATAATTAGATAAGCTAGCAATGCAAGGGAGTGCCTGGTGGATAGAAGGAGAGTAAAGGATATTATTTCATTACTAAAAAGTTAATACAAAGGACTGCCAATGGCAAAGGAAAAAAATCCTTAAAAATCGGGTACTCAGTTATAAGAAAACTCAACTTCAGGATCATATAACACAAATTTAAGATGGGTTTATCTGGCTTATTCTCTCTCGTCAGCTCAGCTACTTTGTCTCTTTATGTTGGGAACAGAGAAATTACATTTAAGTTATCTGGCCTAATTACATCAGAAATAGGGAATGGATACCCAAAGAACAGTGTTTCCACGCCATTATATTGCAAAATACTGATTGGCCCGCCACTGAATAGAAACGACAGCTGAGTATTTCTTGGTTAGCTTCAAACGGAACGTTTTGGCCATGTGGCACTCATCTATGGCCATGGTCACCCCCAGGATGGCTAGGACAATGTTCTTTGTGTTATGCTTGTGCACAAGGTTAAATAGTTCATACCCTGTCAAAACTTGCAAATTGTCCACATTTACAATCTTGCTGGATTTGTTCTGTATTCCATTGGTATGATTATTTAGCTTCCGTCTTTATCCCACAACTGGGTATTGAGGATGTCATTTGGCATGTAGAGGCCCTGATCAGTTATACACAAAAGTCCCTAAATGATAAAGCCACATCAGTATTTTGTTATTAAACAATGAAGTTGCTGTTACAAGAAAGGCTGTATTACCCAACAAGCTTTAGACACACCCACTGCAGCCGAAGGTATCATCATGCAAACTGAATGTTGTGTCTATATCCTAGATGAGTCTAATAACATCGGTAAATTAGTGGCTGATATGAAAACCTCAATAACCTTTTCAGATCCCAAATCATTTCCAAGTGACTAGCTAAGTAGATGGTTTGGATCCTGGGTAACTTAACAGCGAATGCTGTTACTTATTCTAGGAATTGTAATTGTATGTTGTGTTTTGTTCTGGTTTTGTCTACACTGTTGTTAGACCATTTGTTTAAAATGGAGTCAACATGTGACTGAAAAGACTAAAATAATGGTCACCCAAATAATTGCATAAATCGAAGATACAACTATTTAGCCTGACTCGCAAAATCACTTTCTTTATGTTGATTTAAATTCAGCCTATATTACATCAGCTTATAGCTGGTTTAATCATCCTTTCCCATGGGACATAACATTCTAGGAATGAGCCTTTCTAGTGACATGGGATCAAAACTTCTGAACATAAAAAGAATCCAACCGTTAAATTAATCTACGATGGTTTCTTCAAAAAGTTCTTGAAGAACTTTCCTCCAAAAAGAGGAAAAATATAAAAAAGTAATCCAAATTGAAGCTGTTGGAACTCTAAAATTATTTTGAATCTTAAAGGAATGTGATTACGGGCCTGCATCACATAACAGACAGCTGTAATCTTTGTTTCTCTGATTATAGATTAAGCCTCCTTCCTTACCTGCATTGTTTTGTATTTATAAAATGACGTGAATGACAGAAGGTCACCAAGGAAGACCTCTTTCTTTTCATCTGCTGATCTTTATTGTAGATAAACCTCCCTCTTATCTTTCTCACACAAAGACTTCATGACTATCACATTGTCTTAAGATGGACTGTTAAATACACTCCTGTAAATTGGAAAGGAAATGAAAATCAGCTATGAAGAAAACAAGCCATACAGAGAAGAAAAACTGTAAATAGTTATAACTCTTAAACCAGTATACAGGAAATGTAATCCTGTTAAATTTTTTTGTCTTCTTCCTATATAAGCAAAAACTTAACTTTTAACTTCAGAGCACTGACCCTATTTCTCTGGAATCTATGTGTCCCAGAATGGCCATTCCCAGATTTTCACTTGAATAAACTCTTTAAAACTAGATTCTGACCCTTCTTAGTATTTCATATTGACACAACCCCTCTTTATGACAGAACAACACAGAAAGACAAAGACAAAGGAAAAGACTAGTTCTGGGAGGGAAAAAACAATATGAATTTTCATACCAAAAAATATACCAGTGTTGCTGTACCTAAGACTATACTCACAAATCCCTTTCCTCCATTAATCAAGACTTTCAGCTGGGAGCGATGGCTCATGCCTATAATCACAGCACTTTAGGAGGGCCAGGTGGGTGGATCACCTGAGGTCAGGAGTTTAAGACCAGCCCTGCCAGCATAGTGAAAACCCCTCTACTAAAACCACAAAAATTAGCACCACCAGTAGGTAGTGGTGTGCACAGCTGCAATCCCAGCTATTCAGGAGGCTGAGGCATGAGAATTGCTTAAACCTGGGAGAAGGAGGTTGCAGTGAGCCAAGATCGTGCTACTGCACTCCAGCCTTGGCTACAGAGTGAGATTCTGTGTCAAAAAAAAAGACTTTGGAGAGGAAAAAGGACACTGACTTTTACTGTCCACTGGACCAGATTGCACAAAGAGAGGCTTGGAGCCTGACTGGTAAGAATTTCTTATCCTGTTGGTTTGTTGGGTCCTGGGCTTCCTTGACTGTGGCTTCCAGAAAAGTAGAGCAGTTTTATTATGCTGCTCACAGTGCAAAACTGTAGGGGCCAAGGGAAACTTCCCCTGCACCCTCTAAAAGTTCACTGAAAATCAACCGACAAAAGCCAGATAAATAGGAGAAAAAGTATACAAATTTATTAACGTGTGTGTGAGGGAATCAAACAGTGTTTACCTCAATCTCCTAATGGGGAACAGAAACTTCTATACCGTTTTTCATAGGGGAGGAAGGATATAGGGAATGTAGCCAATTCTTTTAAGGGGTAGTAAATGATTATTAGGGAGAATAAATGGATCAAGGATACAGAAGTTAGCTTGTAAATGAAGATTATCTTTGGAATTTGAGGTGGAGAGGCAGGCATTATTTTGTGGAAAAGTTTATCCAGGTGTGGTTACATTCTTCAATCTTCTGTTGTAATGAGGTAACAGGGAGGGAATAGACAATTATATTTCTTTTGGCAAGAAGCTTTCTTGGTAAGATAAAGAAATTTCAGAAACAGTTACTCTCTGTGCTGGGGAGAGGAAGGAGGGAGAAGAGAAAAGACAAGGTTAGAGGGACCTTCATTCTAAGGCTTATTTCTGAGTCCTTTCCATTTTCTTTTTTTTTTCCTTTTTATTGAGATGGGGGTCTCACTATGTTGCCCAGGCTAGTCTCAAACTCCTGGGCTCTAGCAATCCTCCTGTCTCAGCCTCCTGAAGTGCCAGGACTATAGGCGTGAGCCACTGCACTGGGCCTCAGTTTTCAAGATCACACAGTATGCCCAAGTGTCATATTTTGGGGAATAATTTTCTATATCCCAAACACTCTATTTCTGGGTGTCTGTTTATGTATCTGTCAGGATACTGTGTTAAGCTATGGCAACAAACTAACACAAGGTCTCCATCGCTTTATACAACAAAGGTCTGTCTGGCTTATGTTACAAGCCCTTTGCCAGTCAGTCAGGAGCTCTGTTTTGTGTCCCTGTCATCCTGACTTGGATCCACACTAAAGGAGCAGCCACCATCTAGAACATTGTGTAGCCTTGGCAAACAGAAAAGAAAGGTGAATCATGCTTCCTCTTAACAACTTCACAGAAAAGTGGTGCACATCACTTTCACTTATATTTTATTGGCAAGACAAAATTCAAGTGGGTGGATGTGATATTGTGAAATATATATTTGGTTTTTGTCCCCATTTCCTGGCATACAGCTCCTAAGTGTGACAAGAGCTAGCTCCTGGAGTGATAAGAATGTCTTTTGTATGCTAATGAATGACCACTGGCTAGCAGTTCCTAAATTGCTTCAGGACAGGGACTGGTCATGGAGAGACCTAGGCGTGATCAGAGAGTTGGGACTTTCAGCCCCATCCTGTAGCCACCTGGGAGGGGAGAAGGGCTGAAGGTCAAGTTGACACTTGTGGGCATTAATGTAATCAATCATGCCGATGTAATGAAGCCTTCATAGAAATCCAAAACGATAGGTTTGGGGAGCTTCCACATAGCTGAATGCATGGAGGTGCCTGGGGGATACAGAGAGGACATGAAATTGCTTCATGTGGGGAAAGATTTGCTTCGTGTGGAGAAAACCCCTGTACAACTGGGGGCAGAAGTGTTGCGTTGAGTGAGAGTAGAGAGTAGGAAAACCACTTTGTTATTTTTCTATCCTATAGCAGCGAAGTGAACTCTTGTCATTGTCTAGAGGGGGAGAATAATCTAAATGGCGACTGCAGGGATCAAACAGAGAGGGACTGTTTCACTGCATCTGGAACATCTCCACAGCAGGGCATAGAGATCATCCTTATTTCAGTTAAAGGTCAGAAGAGAGGGTAGCACTCCACTGTGTGGATGTTTATCCAACCAGTGTCCAAATAATGGGCACTGGGCATAAATAATTTTGCATTTTTGTGAGTGTGTCTTTGTTTTTTAACTTTTCTGTTATTTTTCACCTAACCTAATATTTTTGTATTTCACAGTTTTGATTAAACGGCTTACACTCATAGTGAAATTGGCATATTTTCTGTATTTCTGATGCCTTTAAGGTGTCCTGCTTTTTATTCTTCTTTGTTGTATACTTTTTTTGTTGAATACTAAGTTTTCATCTGACATAGGCTGTGTTTCATTTATTTTCTCTTTTGAAGTAACACAGATGTTAGAAATCATGCTTTAAATCATAGTTTGAAACCATTTGCTTTCAAAGTTACCAAGTAAGAAACAAACACATAACAGGATAAAACAATATGATAAAATGATATTGCAATACCTTTGAAACAATAACTTTTATTGGTTTATCACAGAGTATTCTTTAAATATAAATATGTCTTTAATTCTGTGATTCAACCTTTGTTCATTTTATTTGGAATTTATAGTTCTAGATTATTATTGTAATATTCCCTTCATTATATCAACAACCACCCCCTGACACACACCTCCTAAATAATTTTTGCCTTTGCCTTCAATTTGTTAACCATACCTACAATGGTCTTTTTCTGAACAATAAAGGACTTCTGAATAGGTTGCACCTTCTCTTTTCCTGAATTTTTGGTTTAGAATTGTTTTATCTACAGTGCATCTCACAGGGTTTTGTTGTTTTTTCCTTTTCCTTTGTTTCTTCAGAAGGGGACAGGAGGGTAATGTCAAGCTTTGGTTGCACACTATTTTCTGGATCTACTCTAACGTCTTTAAGCACTCTGTTTCCCTGTACTTCCCCCTGAAAGGTTGGTGTCCTCTGGCACTCTGGCCTTAGTCCTCTTCCTCATCTTCCTTTTGGCAGTCTTTCTACATTCAGGGCTTCAGCTACTTCCCATCTCTGCTGAGGACCCAGAGACTTGTATGTCTAAACAGACACGCCCTCCCAAGTACCGGTAGGTGTTTCCCAAGGCCTTCCAGATGTCCTGTCTGGAGAGTTGAGAACGGTACAAATCCAGCATCGATTTCTTTCCTAAATCTGCCCTTGCTCTTGTTTTACCCTCGTTGAAGTAAAATAAAACAGAAATGAATCTCTACAGTTAAAACACTTTATCTGAGAAGCAAGAATTGAGATCCAGGGAAAATGGAGTGTAGTATTAAGTATATTCAAAGAACAAAGAGAAGGCTGGGAGTTTCAGTAGAGAAATGTCAGGCATTGTTTTTGAAAGAAAGCTCGTAGGCACTAGAGAAGCTTTGGGAGCTGGCAAGCTCTGATCGGTGAGAGATGGCGGTAGTAAAGCAGTCTTAGGGTCACGGCATGTGGTTTCAGCAGATGGGCTTGTGGAAATTTAATTATTGGAGCAGGTATAGTGCACCATGAGTGCTTTTTTCCCTGGTCCCTCGACTCTGATTTGCTTGGGTGTAACAAGGATGACTTAATTTGTATAATTAACATTCATAGCTTCCTTTAGATCATCCTCCAAGTCACACAAGTTAAAGTCCCTTAAAATCCTTTAAAATCCTCTGAATTCTTCTCTACCACGTCCTATCCCATCAGTTCCTAAATCCTGTCAAGTCACTCCTTGGTGTCTGATACGGTTTGGATTTGTCTCCACCCAAATCTCATCTTGAACTGTAGCTCCCATAAGCCCCATGTGTTGTGAGAGGGACCGATAGGAGGTAATTGAATTATGGGGGCAGATCTTTCCCATGCTGTTCCCATGATAGTGAATAAGTCTCACGAGACCTATGGTTTTATAAAAGGTTGTTCCCTTGCACATGTTCTCATGCCTGCCACCAGGTAAGACATGCCTTTGCTCCTCCTTCACCTTGTGAGGCCTCCCCTGCCATGTGGAACTGTGAGTCCTTAAACCTCTTTTTCTTCATAAATTACCCAGTCTTGGATATTTCTTCATCACAGTATGAAAATATAGTGTCCAATGCCACTGCCTCCTTTCCATTCCCACAGTTGGCTCTACACTGGATCCGCCTTTATTTATTTATTTTTATTTTTATCTTTTTTTAAATTTATTTTTAATTTTTTAAATACTTTCTGTTGATTTGCATGGATCTGCCTTTACTCAGAAATCATTTCTCAATTTAGGTCCCGTTTCCCCCTCTTTTGCTGATCTAATGTTTAATATCTAGAGTTCTGACTAAGACCATCAGGCATAAATACTTGACGATCTGCCATTCAAAGGCTTTATTTATTTTGAGACAGAGTCTCTCTCTGTTACCCAGGCTGGAGTGCATTGGTGTGACTTCAGCTCACTGCAACCTCTGCTTTCTGAGCTCAAGTGATTCTCCCGACTCACCCTCCTGAGTAGTTGGGATTACAGACACGCACTACCACACCCGGCTAATTTTTGTGTTTTTAGTAGAGATGGGGTTTTGCCATGTTGGCCAGGTTGGTCTCGAGCTCCTGACCTCAGGTAATCAACTCACCTCGGCCTCCCAAAGTGCTGGGATTACAGGCATGAGCCACCACACCTGGCCAAAGTCTTTTATAATATGGTACCCATCTGCATTTAAAATCTGCCTTGCAAAAGCCACCTCCTCCATAAGCCATTCTTGATGCACCCATCAACTGATGTGGTGTTTCCTGTATATAAAACTGTATCACTTTTTAAAACAAGTGTACTTTTAAAATTTTATAATGGTTTCGGATTTGCAGAGAAGTTGAAGAGATAATACAGAGAGTTCCCATAGACCCCTTATCCACTTACATTAGTATAGTGCATTAGTACAGTGCATTTGTTACCATTGAACCAATATTGGTACATCGTTATTGATTAAAATTTATACTTTATTTGGATTTCTTTAGTTTTCCATAATATTCTGTTGCTGTCATTTCTGAGAGATGGGGTCTCTCTATGTTGCCCAGGCTAGAGTGCAGTGGCTATTCATAGGCATGATCATAGTGCACTACAACCTGGAATTCCTGGCCTTGGGTAGTTATCTCACCTCAGCCTCCTGACTAGCTGGGACTACAGACATGTGCTACCATACTTGGCTTCAATGTCCTTTTTCTATTCCAAGATCTGATTTAGGATATCACATTACATTTAGTTATTATGTCTCCTTTGGCTCTGGAATAGTTAACTTTGTGTCAGCTTGATTGGGCCATGGGTGCCCAGATATTTGGTTAAATATTATTCTGAGTGTTTCTATGAGGGTGTTTTTGGATGAGACAAACATTTAAATTGGAAAACTGAGTAAAGCAGATTGTCTACATAATATAGGTAGGCATCATCCAATCAGTTGAAGGTCTGCATGAACCAAAAGACTAACCCTCCCCCAAGTAAGAGAATTTCTCCTGCTTGACACCCTTCAAACTGGACATTGTCTCTTCCTGATTTTCCAGGCAGCCTCCTGGCCTTCAGATTTGAACTGGACATGGACTCTGCAGACTTTGGCCTTGCCAGACTTCATAATCACGTTTCTCTGGAGAATTCTAATACAGGCTCCTCTTAGCTAAAATGGTTTCTCAGACTTTCCTGGTTTCTGATGACTTTTGAGGAAGAGATACTCCTCAATCTGGGTTTGCCTAATGTCTTTTCTTATTACTACACCAGGGTTACATGTCTTTGGGAGGGAAACTTCAGAGGTGAAATGCCTTTCCCATCACATTACTACAAGAGTACACATTTTCAATATGAGTTATTATTAATAATATTAGCCTCTATCACTTGGCCAAGGTAGTTTTTTCTAGACTTCTCTACAGTAAACTTACTCCCCCCAAATCTTTTCACACTCTACTCTTTGAAAACAAGTCACTAAGTACACACTCACTCAAGGGGTAAGGAATTCAACTCCATCTCCTTGAAAGGAAATTATCTACATCAACTATTTGGATTCTTCTGCATGTGAGAGTTATCACTCATTTTCATTTACTTATTTATTCAAACATTTATTTATTAATTTATTTAGATGGAGTCTCACTCTGTCACCCAAGCTGGAGTGCAGTGGCATGATCTCGGCTCACTGCAACCTCCGCCTCCCAGGTTCAAGCAGTTCTCCTGACTCAGCCTCCCTAGTAGCTGGGACTACAGGCATGCACCACCGCACCCGGCTACTTTTTGTATTTTTAGTGGAGATAGGGTTTTACCATATTGGTCAGTCTGGTCTCAAGCTCCTAACCTCAGGTAATCCACCTGCCTCGGCCTCCCAAAGTGCTGGGATTATAGGCTTGAGCCACCACACCTAGCCCAAACATTTATTTATATCATCATGAAGTTTTGGATATTTATTTCACACTTTGGATATGTGAAAGGAAAACAAAATCTTGAGACCTCAAACTCAATATGCCATAAGGGAAAATTAAACTTGGAAACTGAGTCACACAAAAACCTGCCTTTTCTTTTGTTTCTAACAGATAACTAAGACAGAAGGCTAAATATTTTCCCAGGAGGACTTCTTCACCCTGACAATGTAGATTAACAGCTTATCTTCATGGCTATGGGACAAGAAGAGACCAGAGATTGTCCCTCTGCCCACCCTGAGACAAATGTTTCTTTGACTACTTCTACTCCATATTTACTTTATCTTATGTAAAGCGCAGATTTACTGAGCAGGAGAAAAATACATAATTGACTGTTCCTACATCATCTTCTTTTCACATGTAACATGTAGATTCAGGGAACACCAATCAATATGCTGCCTCTTTTTTTCTTTCCTCCTTTCCCCTCTTGCCCATTTTTTTCCCCTTTAAATATCGAAGCCCTCAAAATCCTCTTTGGAAAAACTGTAGGCCCCAGATCCTACAGAGGCTTGTGTTTCTTTTTCTTGGGTACATCTTCAACCTTGGCAAAATAAACCTCTAAATAGGTTGAGACCTCTTTCAGACTATTTTTTGGGAGGGGGGGGGTTTATAGATCATAACCGAATACATGTTATTTATTTTATTGCTCCTATGTTCCATTGGGAGCTCCCTCAGGTTGGCTTCTTATTCTATTACTTTTAAAACATACGGTTGTTTTGTAAAAGCTTATTTTTCCTCTGCTCTCACACTGCAATAATCATCGATACAGAAGACTTCTGTGATCAAATGTTGGTGAACTTTTCTCCCTATCACCAAACAAGTAATCAGTTCTGCAGAAGGCACCAGCTGGGTGTCCTCTAATTCATTTCTGATATATCTACCTGGAGATAGCATCAGATGCCACAGGTTGAGGGCTCAGTCCCCAAAACTGCTCCCTACTTTGGAGACCAGTAGCAAGTCTGGGCCACTGAAACTTCTGACCAACTGGCTTCAATTTAGGGTTTCCATGATGCCATCTTGGGTTCAATTAATTTGCTAGAGCAGATCACAAAACTCAGAAACAGTTACTTACATTTACTGGTTTATTATAAAGGATGTTACAAAGAATACACATGAATAGATGTGAACAGTAAGGTATGAAGAAAGGGGTATGAAGCTTTCATGCCCTCACTGGACATGCCATCCTTTGGGAGCCTCCACGCGTTCAGCTATCTAAAAGCTTGCCAAACTCTGTCCTCTTGAGTTTTTATGGAGGCCTCAGTATGAGCAAACCACAGGGCACTGGTGATCACTTTGTCTTTCAGCCTCGCTCTCCTCCCTGGAAGTTGGAGAGGTGGGCCTGGAAGTTCCAACCTTCTAATCTTGCCTTTGCTCTTTTGGTGACCACCTCCATCCTGAAGTTATCAGTCAACATAAACGTACAAAGAGAGCACTTTGGAGATTCCAGGGAATTTAGGGATTGTCTGTATGACAGTAAATAGAGATGAAGACCAAGTATATACTTCACAATATCACAACTATGTTGCATTTCATCTTGTTTCTTTTGTATACTTGACTAAGCCTCACTATGAATCATTAATTCATTGTATTTATCTTTGTTACTCTGGATGCTACTTATCAAACCTTGTGTGTAGTCATTCATTCACTCATTCATGAAGCTAATATTTCCCACCAGGGATCCTGTACTCTGAGGAGTGTGAGCTCTGCAGTGAAGAACAACACATATACAACCTCCAGTCCCACAGAGCTTACTACTTAGTAGAGAATTGAAAATACACATACAGAAATATTTATTATTAGAATTGTAATTTGTGCTATAAAATAACTTCATAAACACTTTTCAAACTGAATTGCTCTAATTGTAAGTCTTATTTTAAATGGTATCAGCCATTTTTTTTTTAAACAATAAAGAATCTTGTCATGGTGTCTGTTAATCAGGATAGCTAATACTAGTTATTGTGATACTAGTTATTGTAATATTAGCTAATACTAGTATATTACAGTATAATCTGGCTCTTTGATCATGTGGTTTCAAATATCAGAGTAATCACTTCCAGCCACACAGAGAGAAGAGAGCAAGATTGGTGGATCCCACAGGAGGCTTTAAGGGCCAGCTGAAAGTGGTTGCATTGCTTCTACTCTCATTCCGTTGGCTAGAGCAAGTCATGTGACCCACTGAGCGCAGAGGAGCTTGGGAAATGCAACTTTGCTGTACTAGGATAAAAAAGGAATAGGTCAACACAGGCATTGTCTCTGCCAACTGTTTCATAGTACATTTTTGGTAAGTCTTGAGGAACAGTGCCAAAAAAGACTTTTGAAATGACTGAAGCGTTGCATTCATTTCAAGCTGTTGTTATTCTCCATCTTAGGAACGGAGAGAACTGTTTTCCTTTAACCCTGAACATTTCCCTTGCAACGTTTCTGGCATTTGGAAGGCCTCCAAGCCCCTCATCATTTTTCCACACCAGGCTTCCCGCAGTGCCTGCTTAGTTTCCTCAAGGTCGAGTCCCTTACGGGAACACAAGTTCAGCTGCTCCTTTTAGAGGGCGCAGTGAATCATCCCGTTTAGCAAATATAGAATTCCCTGTGACCTCTGTAAATGGTCCCACTATGTCTGCTACTGAGCCAAAAGCAGGAAAGCCAGAGACTGAGTAATTTATTGCAAACAACCATCACTATTTATCCCAGGCCCAATGGGAGTCAGACACAGAAAATAGCTCTGCTAATTACATCTAGGAAAGATTAGTGGCTTTAACGTCAAAAGACATGAGTTTGACATCTGGTTCCTTTACCCATTGAGTGGTCTTGGGCAGGTCTTTGGTGCTAAAGATTCATTAAGCACCTACTATAAGCCAAGTACATAACAATAGAGGTTGTAAACATAAATTGTAGGCAGTCAAAGAACTTACATTAATACAATATAGGACATGTTCTCTGACTTCTTCCATGTGTCTGCTTTGGCCTTTGGTGGAAAGGACTTCTGTCCTCTCAACATTGTAGCCACCGCCTACTCCAACAGCTGGAGGCTCCTGCTACTTCCCTCACCAATCAAACTAATGCCTCACAAACTGATGCCCGTTTCTTTACATTGCTTACTTCCAAGTAAAGATCTCTCAAGGGTGAGTTACCTGGGAATACATAGATCACAGGCCTGTTCTTTAGTTGTACAGGTGGTCAGAAAGGGGGGAAGTGCACATTTTCAAATTTTTCCAAAAGGGCATTTAAAAATGTGTGGGGCAGGCAGAAAATATGGCACATAAGAAGATTTCCAAATGGTACTGAAGGACCATTTGATGTTGGCGATCATGCTTTTGTTTTAGTATGATTGTATAAATCTCTCCCAGTTGTGCCAGGCGAAACCAGAAAGGAAGAGAAACTGGAGAAAAGGAATGGTTAGTTTGATCCCAGGTTTAGGATGTTGGGATAGCTGCAGAAGAAAGGCAAGGCTACTAGGATGCCAAGTAGCCCTGAAAGAGATAAATGGAGTGATAAGAGTTTTCCATAAATTTGAAGAGCAGGTGGTAATGATGGAGAATAATTTATGGGAATTTAAGATTGTAGGCACTGTGAAGTTCTGGGTAATGACCTAATGTAGAAACATGGATAGTATTCACGCAGTTTGCACTGTGTGGGGATGGTTCTAATGCCTTATCCAGGTTGGGGAAAAAATGACATGACCACTGGACATGGTAGCATGCACCTATAGTCCCAGCTATGCAGAATGTTGAGGTGGGAGGACTGCTTGAAGGCAGGAATTTGAGGCTGCAGTGTGCTATGATCATATCTGTGAATAGCCACTGCACTCCAACCTGGGCAACAAAGCAAGACCCCCATTTAAAAATAATAAAACGACACAACCAATTTGCAAGGATCTCAAGATGCAGGTATTTTGGCAGTAGTGCCACATGTTTGCCATTGCTGGCATAAGTGTGGTTACAGAAGGGTGGGTAATGAGAAGTGATGGTTGGTAGAATAGAGCACTGTCATCTTGGACAAACACCACTACTTTAAACTTCAGCTCAGTTTCTAGCCTCATGCATTTCGAGGAAATCACTTCTCTTCTAACTACAAGCAGCCAGAAAGAGCAGACGGTAAAACACAGATAAGACAGCTCAGGCACAGAGGGAGATGGGGGGAAAGTCTCTTGGATAACAACCAAACTTCACCCTCATACAATGATCCCCAGTAAAACAGTGGGCCTTTATAAGCACATTCCTTTCCCTTCAGGTGCACTGAGATAGGGAAGCTACAGGCAGACTCGGGGGATATGCCTGCAGCTGCAGAAAGATGTATGGGAACAGATACACAACTCTCCCTCCCAGATAAGCACAACAAAAAGACACAGAAGCAGTCCAAGCCTCTGATAAACTTTCCCACCCTGAGTCCTTAAAAACTCTTGATCTGTAAGAGAGTGTGCCTCTGACCTAACTCGGCCAGACTGGCAAGCCACCTTTTGTATTTCTTTTCTCTTGCTTCAGTTTTTACAGTGGTGAAGAAAACAAAGAGGTCAGAGGACAAAGGTTATGAGCCTAGGGTGTTTGTGGGCCTCAAGACATGAACACTGGGGTGTTCTGGTGATATAATAGGCCTTGACTGGAAGACTATTGCTCAGGTGCCAATGTCCTCAGTCAATGAGGAAAAGTGGCCAGGGGATCTGCAGCACAGACATAGGGTTAGATGACCAAAGGTAGAGGGGGTGGAACATGTAGAAGAAGAGAAAGCAAAATGCGAGACTAGGAGAAGGTGTTGTTGCCCAGACATGGACATGGATAGAGGGTTCTTTGAAGAGGATAGGATGGAGGAGAACTCATTAGAATGAAATGAGGGATTCTGGAAGATGATAGAGAAAGAATGGTGCAGAATTTTAAAAAATTATGTGAGAGGACACAGAATAGTAAACTCAAAATTAGCTGATAAGAGAGCTTTGCATTGTGGGCCACTGGTAGCCAAAGGTGGGAGGGGTTCTGAACAGGTGCAGGTGGAACTCTACGTCTTCTCTCAGGGAATGTGGCAAGGATTTGTGCCCAAGGAGCTAGCATCTTAGGCTGCCTGTGGTGGTCCCTTCTTACATAGTGTATTAGTCCATTCTCACACTGCTCCAGAGATACTCCCTGAGCCTGGGTAATTTATAAAGGAATTGACTCGCAGTTCTGCATAACTGAGGAGGCCTCAAAAACCTTAAATCACGGTGGAAAACAAAGAGGAAGCAAGGCACATCTTCAAAAGGCTGCAGGAGAGAGAGAGCACCTACCACATGGTCAGGCTGCAAATTTTCCAAACTTTAATGCTCTGCTTACTGTTTAAACACAAGTTCCAATTTCAAACCATCTCTTTGTAAGCCCATATAACTGAATATTTTCAGAATAAGCCAGGTCACTTCTTGAATGCTTTGCTGCTTAGAAATCAATTCTGGAGATACACTAAATCATTTTTCTTAAGTTCAAAGTTTCACAGATCTCTAGGGAAGGAACAAAAATGCCACCAGTCTCTGCAAAGCATACTAAGAGTGACCTTTACTCTAGTTCCCAATAAGTTCCTTATCTCCATCTGAGACCACATCAGCCTGGACTTCATTGTCCACATCATGATCAGCATTTTGGTCAAAACCATTTATCAAGTCTCTAGGAAGTTCCAAATTTTCCCACATCTTCCTATTTTCTTCTGAGCCCTCCAAGCTGTTCCAGCCTCTACCTGTTACCCAGTCCCAAAGTCAATTCCACATTTTCAGTTATCTTTATAGCAGTACCCCACTCTCAGTACCAATTCTCTGTATTAGTCCTTCATTACACTACTATAAAAATATTACCTGAGACTGGGTAATTTATAAAGGAAAGAGGCTTAACTGACTCACAGTTCTGCATGGTTGGGGAGGCCTCAGAAAACTTACAATTATGGCAGAAGACAAAAGGTAATCAAGGCATGTTTTCATAAGACGGCAGGA
The DNA here is from genome assembly GCA_004027715.1 of Plecturocebus donacophilus. Lineage (NCBI taxonomy): Eukaryota > Metazoa > Chordata > Mammalia > Primates > Pitheciidae > Plecturocebus > Plecturocebus donacophilus. Next base: position 19,306 of record PVKP010012505.1, read on the forward strand.
GAGAGTGTGTGTGCAGAGGAAACTGCCACTTTTAAAACCATTAGCTCTTGTAAGAATTCCCTCACTATCATGAGAACAGTAGGGGGGAACCACCTTCATGATCCAATCACCTTCTACCAAGCTTTTCCTTTGACACAGGGGGATTACCATTTGAAATGAGATTTGGGTGGGGACACATAGCCAAATTGTATCACATAGTAAGGATAACAGTGTCTCATTCTTAGAGGATCATTGTGACCCTCAGTGTCACAATGGTGTCCATGAAAGCATCCATCAGCCACATTTCCCAGGTCTCTAATGAAGAATACCATTAAGAGGCAGTTTTTGCAGTGACAGAATCCTTTCCTTGAGTGTCTCCTAGCTTGCTCTCTCTTTTTTGGTCATAAGATCCTAGAGCAGATTTCATGTCTTTTATTAAGTCAGTATGGCCACTCTTTTGTGCTCTTGTGACTCACTCTGCGCTCTGTAGACCCAGCTGTACTTCTATGGATCACAGCTCCTGGGACCATGAAGGCCCCTGGTGGCCTGACTTTGGTCACCATGTATATGCTCCTGATTGTTCAGTTGTCAGACCTTTTCCCAGTGTGGAACTAGTCTCTCTTACACTCAACCTTTGCCTCCCTGTGTTGACATATGTTTGTTGCTGTTACAGGCTGTGAGACAGAACAGATTTTGCTTTAGTTTTTGGCGTCATCCGAGATGATGTCTTCTCTTGACTCATTCAGTTTATTTCAATCACTTTCTCCTTAAGAACTAGGCTCAAGTTCCTCAGGGACTGGCCAGGAGATAGTTGAGTGACAACCAGAGGTTCTGCACACACCACTCTCTATTCTTTGGACAAAGGTTTGTGAGGCTAAAGAAAAGAGAAGAAAGGCATTCTGATGAGAGGGAGTTATAAGAGGAGGCTGACATGGACAGTTTTTAGGTATGAGGAGTCCAGATCAAAGCGAATATAGTAAAGAGCTAGGAACTTCTCAGGGGCAGCACCTCATTAGAGAGTGAGGGTTACAGTGTCAGCCTCTCAGAGGTTAGATATTCTTTCTAATGCTGAGTTGCTTGGATCACTGGTGACTAACTGATAATAACTAAAACCACCTAAGACTGAGCATAAAATCATGCCATCACCATACTCAGCATACTAAGCAGTTCCCATACCCCCTCAAAATTTTCTTTTTGTAGTAAGCCCATCCCACATCCCTTAACCATTGATTTCTTCTCTATCACTAGAGTTTTGCCTTTTCCAGAATGCCATGCAATACTGATATGGTTTGGATTGGTGTTCCTGCCCAAATCTCATGTCAAATTGTAATTTCCAATGTTAGAAGAGGATCCTGGTAGGAGGTGATTGGGATCTTGGGGGCGGATTTCCCACTTGCTGTTCTCATGACAGTCAGTGAGTTCTCATGATATCTGGTTGTTTGAAAGTGTGTAACTCCTCCCCCTTCTCTCTCTTTCTTCTTCTCCAGCTGTGTAAGAGTGCCTGCTTCCCCTTGAAAGTTTTCTGAGACCTCCCCAGCCAAGCTACCTGAACAGCTGCAGAAATGTGAGCCAATTAAACCTCTTTTCTTATAAATTACCCAGTCTCGGGTAGATCTTCATAGCAGTGCAAGAATGGACTAATACAAATATGTAGCCTTTTGAGTCTAGGCTTTTTTCACTCAGCAATATGCATTTAAAATTTATCCAGTTTTTTAAAATTATACTTTAGGTTCTGGGGTACATGTGTAGATCACACAGTATTGTTGCATCATTAAACACATGGCAATGTGGTTTGCTGCCTCCATCCCCCCATCACCTACATCTGGCATTTCTCCCCATGTTATCCTTCCCTGACCTCCCCACCCCCCACTGCCCCTCCCTTGACCCCCCTAACAGACCCCAGTGTGTGATGCTCCCCTCCCTGTGTCCATGTGTTCTCATGTTCAATACCTGCCTATGAGTGAGAACATGAGGTTCTTGTGTCAGTTTGCTGAGAATGATGGTTTCCAGGTTCATCCATGTCCCTACAAAGGACACAAACTCATCATTTTTTTATGGCTGCATAATATTCCATGGTGTATATGTGCCACATTTTCTTTGTCCAGTCTATCATCAATGGGCATTTGGGCTGGTTCCAGGTCTTTGCGATTGTAAACAGTGCCACTATGAACATACGTGTGCATGTGTCTTTATAATAGAATGATTTATAATCCTTTGGGTATATACCCAGTAATGGGATTTCTGGGTCAAATGGAATTTCTATTTCTAGGTCCTTGAGGAAGCGCCACACTGTCTTCCACAATGGTTGAACTGGTTTACACTCCCTCCAACCGTGTAAAAGTGTTCCTATTTCTCCACATCCTCTCCAGCGTCTGTTGTCTCCAGATTTTTTAATGACCGCCATTCTAACTGGCATGAGGTGGTATCTCAGTGTGGTTTTGATTTGCATTTCTCTAATAATCAGTGATGATGAGCATTGTTTCATATGTTTGTTGGCCTCAAATATGTCGTCTTTTGAGAAGTGTCTGTTCATATTCTTCGTCCACTTTTGGATTGGTTTGTTTGTCTTATTCTTGTAAATCTGTTTTAGTTCTTTGTAGATTCTGGATATTAGCCCTTTGTCAGATGGGTAGATTGCAAAAATTTTTTCCCATTCTGTTGGTTGCCAATTCACTCTAATGATTGTTTCTTTCACTGTACAGAAGCTCTGGAGTTTAATTAGGTCTCATTTGTCTATTTTGGCTTTTGTTGCCAATGCTTTTGGTGTTTTAGTCATGAAGTCCTTGCCTATGCCTATGTCCTGAATGGTTTTGCCTAGGTTTTCTTCTAGGGTTTCTATGATGTTAGGTCTAATGTTTAAATATTTAATCCATCTGGAGTTAATCTTAGTGTAAGGTATCATGAAGGGGTCCAGTTTCTGCTTTCTGCACACTGCTAGCCAGTTTTCCTAACACCATTTATTAAACAGGGAATCCTTTCCCCATTGCTTGTTTTTGTCAGGTTTGTCAAAGATCAGATGGTTGTAGATGTGTGGTATTGTCTCCAGGGCCTCTCTTCTGGAGAGGTTCCATTGGTCTGTATCTTTGTTTTGGTACCAGTACCATGCTGTTTTGATTACTTTAGCCTTGTAGTATAGTTTGAAATCAGGTAGCGTGATGCCTCTGACTTTGTTCTTTCTGCTTAAGACTATCTTGGCTATGCAGGCTCACTTTTGGTTCCATATGAAGTTTAAGGTGATTTTTTACAGATCTGTGAAGAAGGTCATTGGTAGCTTGATGGGGATAGTGTTGAATCTGTAAATTACTTTGAGTAGTGTGGCTATTTTCACGAAATTGATTCTTCTTAACCATGAGCATGGAATGTTTCTCCATCTGTTTGTGTCCTCTCTTATTACCTCGAGCAGTGGTTTCTAGTTCTCCTTGAAGAGGTCCTTTACATCCTTTGTTAATTGTATTGCTATATATTTTATTCTCTTTGTAGCAACTGTGAATGGGAGTTTGCTCATGATTTTGCTCTCTGTTAGTCTGTTATTGGTGTATAGAAATGCTTGTGATTTCTGCACATTGATTTTGTATCCTGAGACTTTGCTGAAGTTGCTTATCAGTTTAAGGAAATTTTGGGCCGAGATGATATGTTCTTCTAAATTATACAATCATGTCATCTGCAAAGAGAGACAATTTGACTTCCTCCTTTCCTAATTGAATATTCTTTATTTTTTTTCTTGCCTAATTGCTCTGACTAGAACTTCTAATACTATATTGAATAGGAGTGGTGAGAGAGGGCATCCAGTCTAGTGCTATATTTCAAAGGGAATGCTTCCAGTTTTTGTCCATTGAGTATGATACTGGCTGTAGGTTTGTCGTAAATAGCTTTTATTGTGTTTTTTTGTTTTATAAGAGAAAAAAAGAGAAAGAAAAAGTGGAAGAGAGAACAGAATTCTTGCTCTATTGCCCAGGCTGGAATGCAATCTTAAAAAGGTATTAAAAACCTCTTTTATGCTGTCAATTATACCTAACAACAGAGACAGAAAGGAATACAGGAAGAAAATAACAAACAAACAGTCAACCAATATTTCATTTAGGTCTGTGAGGTACTATGTAAATACTAAAGAGTAATTCACTTTCTGTTATATAGTCACTTTCAGAATAAGTGTATTATAAATTAGCAATGCGATGTCAAAATCTCCCTCCATTATTGCGCAGGAGTCCAAATCTCTTTGTAAGTCAATAAAAACTTGTCTTATATATCTGGGTACTCCTATATTAGGTACGTATGTATTTATAATCATTAACTTCTGTTGTTACATTGATCCTTCTACCATTATGTAATGTCCTTCTTTGTTTCTTTTAGTCTTTATTACTATTAAAGTCTATTTTATCGGAGACAAAAGTTACAACTCTTGCTTTCTTTTTTTTTCTCTCCATTAATTAGCAAATCTTCCTCCATCTGTTTATTTTAAGTCTTTGTGTACTGTTGCGAGTTGGATCTGGATACTACATAGCAATGGATTTTAACTTTTTATTCAATTTGCCTGTCTGTAACTTTGATTAGGGCATTGTATCCATTTAAGTTTAGAATTAATATTTGTGAGTTCAATATTGTAATTTAATGCTAACTGGCTTTTTTGCCCGTTAGTTGATGTAAATTATTCATTATGGAGATACTCTTTACATTTTGGTGAATTTTTGAGATAACTGATACTGGTTGTTCCTTTCTGTTTGTAGTGCTTCTTTCAGAAGATCTTGTAAAACAGGCCTAGTGGTGATAAAATCTCTGAGTGCTTGCTTGTTCATGAAAAATTTTATTTTTCCCTTGTTTATAAAACTTAGTTTGGCAGCATATGTGATTCTGGGTTGAAAATTCTTTTCTTTAAGGATATTGAATATTGACCCCCACTCTCTTCTAGATTGTAGGGTTTCTGCTGAGAGGTCTGCTGTGCATCTGATAGGCTTCCCTTTATAGGTAATCTGACCTTTCTCTCTAGTTGCCCTTAAAATTTTCTCCTTTATTTCAGCTCTAATAAATCTAGCAATTATATGTCTTGGAGTTGGTCTACTTAAGGAATATCTTTGTGGTATTCTCTGGATTACCTGGAGTTGAGTATTATCCTGCCTTACTAGGTTAGGAAAGTTTTCCTGAAAAATATTTTCCAACTTAGATTCATTCTCTTCATGACATTCAGGTACACCGATCAATCGTAAATTAGGTCTTTTCACATAGTCCTATATTTCCTGGAGACTTTGCTCATTCCTTTTTATTCTTTTTATTCTTTTTATTCTCGAATCTTGTCTTCTCATTTCATTTCATTAAGTAGGTCTTCGACCTCTGATATCCCTTCTTCTGCTTGATCAATTTGACTGTTAAAACCTGTGGATAATTCATGAAGTTCTCTTATTGTGTTCTTCAGTTCCAGTAATTCCCTTATATTCGTTTCTAAATTGTCTATTCTCATTAGGATTTCGTCAAACCTTTTTTCAAGGTTCTTAGTTTCTTTGCATTGGGCTAGAACATGTTCTTTTAACTCAAAAACGTTCCTTATCATCCACCTTCTGAAGCCCATTTCTGTTATTGGAACCCACTCATTCTCCATCAGGCCTTGTTCCCTTGATGGTGAAGAACTGTGATCCCCTGTAGAAGGAGAAGCATTCTGCTTCTGGGTATTCTCAGAATACGCTGGTTCCTTCCCGTCATTGTAATTTTATCCACCTGTCGTCTCTGTAATTACCTACTTTCAATTTAGGTCTCTGAGTGGATGTCCAACTTGTTGATTCCCAATGCCGAAATCTGAGCAACCCACTGCACCGGCTAAAACCGCGGCATTAAGATCCGTGGTGCTTTTCTGCTCGGGGGATCTCCGGTCTGGCTTCCCTCTTGAATCCTTATTTCCATCATGTAAATGGGCAACTCACCTTCCTGGAGATCCAAACGTCGATCAAAAGGGAAGCTTGTCCCATTTACTCTGCACTGAGAACTGCCGTGCCGAAGCGCTGGCAAAACCGCCACGCCGGCCACAAGAGTCGTGCTGGCAACCCGTGGGGCTCCTCCACTGGGAATCCTAGTCCGTGAGCAACAAAAATTCTTGTGAAAATGTGGCGTCCTCTTGTTCTGTGCGCTTTCTCTGGGAGCTACAATCCTGAGCTGCTAGTAGTCGGCCATCTTGGATCTCTCTCCACTTTTATTGTTTTGAGATATGTTCCTTCGATACCTAATTTATTGAGAATTTTTAGCATAAAGCCTGTTCAGTTTTGTTGAAGGCCTTCTCTGCATCTGTTGAGATAATTGTGGTTTTTTTCTTTGGTTCTGTTTATGTGGTGGATTACGTTTATAGACTTGCATATGTTGAACCAGACTTGCATCTCCGTAGTGAAGCCTACTTGATGGTGATGGATGAACTTTTTGATGTGCTGTTGCAATCTGTTTGCCAGTATTTTATTGAAGATTTTTGCATCTATGTTCATCATGGATAATGGCCTGAAGTTTTGTCTTTTTGTTGAGTCTCTGCCAGGTTTTGGTATCAAGATGATGTTGGTCTCACAAAATGAACTGGGAAGGATTCCTTCTTTTTGTATTGTTTGGAATAGTTTCAGAAGGAATGGTACTAGCTCCTCTTTGTACATCTGGTAGAATTTGGCTGTGAACCTGTCTGGACCTGGACTCTTTTTGGTTGGTAGGCTATTAATTGCTGCCTCAACTTCAGCCCTTGTTATTGGTCTATTTAAGGTTTCAACTTCTTCCTGGTTTAGTCTTGGGAGGGTGTAAGTCTTCAGGAATTTATCCATTTCTTTCAGGTTTACTGGTTTATGTGCATAGAGTTGTTTGTAGTAATCTCTGATTGTAGTTTGTATTTCTGTGGAATCAGTGGTGTTATCCCCTTTATCATTTTTTATTGCATCTATTTGATTCTTCTCCCTTTTCTTTTTTATTAATCTGACTAGTGGTCTAGTTTGTTGATCTTTTCAAAAAACCAGCTTCTGGATTTATTGATTTTTTTGAAGGTTTTTTTTAATGTCTTTATCTCCTTCAGTTCTGCTCTGATCTTAGTTATTTCTTGTCTTCTGCTAGCTTTTGAGATTTTTTGATCTTGCTCCTCTAGCTCTTTCAATTTTGATGATAGGGTGTCGATTTTAGATATTTCCTTGCTTCTCATGTGGGCATTTATTGCTATATATTTTCCTCTAGAGACTGCTTTAAAGGTGTCCCAGAGATTCTGCTATGTTGTGTCTTCATTTTAATTGGTTTCGAAGAACATCTTTATTTCTGCCTTCATTTCATTGTTTATCCGGTTGACATTCAGGAGCTAGTTGTTCAGTTTCCATGAAGCTGTGCGGTTCTGAGTTTCTTAATCCTGAGTTCTAATTTGACTGCTCTGTGGTCTGAGAGACTGTTTGTTATAATTTCTGTTCTTTTGCATTTGCTGAGGAGTGATCTACATCCAATTATGTGGTCAATTTTAGAGTAGGTGCCATGCAGTGGTGAGAAGAATGTATATTCTGTGGATTTGGAGTGGAGATTTCTATTAGGTACACTTGGTCCAGATCTGAATTCAGGTCCTCGATATCCTTCTAAATTTTCTGTCTTGTTGATCTGTCTAATATTGACAGTGGAGTGTTAAAGTCTCCCACTATTATTGTGTGGGAGTCTAAGTCTCTTTGTAGGTCATTAAGAACTTGCTTTATGTACCTGGGTGCTTCTGTATTGGGTGTGTATATATTTAGGATCATTAGCTCTTCTTGATGCATTGATCCTTTTACCATTATGTAATGCCTTCTTTGTCTCTTTTGATCTTTGTTGGTTTAAAGTCCATTTTATCAGAGACTAGGATTGCAACTCCTGCTTTTTTTTTTTGTTCTCCATTTGCTTGATAAATCTTTCTCCATCCCTTTATTTTGAGCCTATGTGTGTTTTTGCATATGAGATGGGTTTTCTGAGTACAGCACACTGATGGGTCTTGACTTTTTATCCAATTTGCCAGTCTGTGTCTTTTGATTGGGTCATTTAGCCTATTTACATTTAAGGTTAATATTGTTATGTGTGAATTTGATCCTGCCATTTTGATGCTAGCTGGATGTTTTGCCCATTAGTTGACACATTTTTTTTCATTGTGTCAATGGTCTTTACCATTTGGTACATTTTTGGCATGGTTGGTACTGGTTGTTCCTTTTCTTGTTTAGTGCTTCTTTCAGGAGCTTTTGTAAGGCAGGCCTGGTGGTGATGATATCTCTTAGCAATTGCTTGTCCTTAAAGGATTTTCTTTCTCCTTCACTTATAAAGCTTAGTTTGGCTGGATATGAAATTCTAGGTTGAAAGTTCTTTTCTTTAAGGATGTTGAATATTGGCCCCGACTCTCTTCTGGCTTGTAGAGTTTCTGCCAAGGGATCTGCTGTGAATCCAAAGGGTTTCCCTTTGTGGGTAACCCAACCTTTCTCTCTGGCTACCCTTAGCATTTTTTTCCTTCATTTCAACCCTGGTGAATCTGACAATTATGTGCCTTGGGGTTGCTCTTCTTGAGGAATATCTTTGTGGTGTTCTCTGTATTTCCTGAACTTGAATATTGGCCTGCCTTCCTAGGTTGGGTAAGTTTTCCTGGATAATATCCTGAAGAGTGTTTTCCAGCTTGGATTCATTCTCTGCGTCACATTCAGGTTCATCTGTCAAATGTAGATTAGGCCTTTTCACATAATCCCATATTTCTTGGAGGCTTTGTTCATTTCTTTTCACTTTTTTCTCTATTCTTGCCTTCTCATTTTATTTCATTGAGTTGATCTTCAATCTCTGATATCCTTTCTTCTGCTTGGTTGATTAGACTATTGAAACTTGTGTGTGCTTCACCAAGTTCTCGTGCTGTGTATTTCAGCTCCATCAAGTCGTTTATATTATTCTCTAAGCTGTTTATTCTAGTTAGCATCTCATCTAACCTTTTTTCTGGATTGTTAGTTTCTTTGCATTGGATTAGTACATGTTCTTTTAGCTCTGAGAATTTTGTTATTACCCACCTTCTCAAGCCTGTTTCTGTCAATTCAACAGATTCATTCTCCATCCATCTTTGATCTCTCTCTGGTAAGGAGTTGTGATCCTTCGGAGGAGGAGAGGTGTTCTGGTTTTTGGTGTTTTCATCCTTTTTGCACTGGTTTCTTCCCATCTTAGTAGCTTTATCTACCTGTGGTCCTTGTAGTTGGTGACTTTCGGATGGGGTCTCTGAGTGGACATCCTTTTTGTTGATGATGAAGTTATTTCTTTCTGTTTCTTAGTTTTCCTTCTAACAGTCAGGCCCCTCTACTGCAGGACCACTGGAGGTCCATTCCAGACCCTGCTTGCCTGGGGATCACCCGCGAGGGCTGCAGAACAGTAAGGGTTGCTGCGGCTTTCTTCTTCTGTTATCTTCGTCCCAGAAGGGTACTTGCCAGATGTCAGCCTGAGGTCTCCTTTATGAGGTGTCTCTTTGGGTATACAGGGGTTGGGGAGCTGCTTGAGGAGACAGTCTGTCCCTTATCAGAGCTCAAGTTCTATGCTGGGAGCTCCGTTGTTCCCTGCAGAGCTGCTGGGCAGGTACTTTTAAGTCTGTTGTAGTGGAACCCATAACCACCTCTTTTCTGGCAAGAAGGGTACTTGCCAGATGTCGGCCTCAGCTCTCCTTTATGAGGTGTCTGTTTGGGTATACAGGGGTTGGGGAGCTGCTTGAGGAGACAGTCTGTCCCTTATCAGAGCTCAAGTTCTATGCTGGGAGCTCCGTTGTTCCCTGCAGAGCTGCTGGGAAGGTACTTTTAAATCTGTTGTAGTGGAACCCATAACCACCACTTTTCCGAAGTGCTCTGTCCTAGGAAGCTCAGCTTTATAAGTTCCTGTTGTGCTGCTCCCTTTTTTCGTAGATGCTCTGCCCCGTCCAGAGTAGTATAGTCACAGTCTGCCAGCAGAGGCGCTGCTGAGCTGCCACAGGCTCTGCCCAGCTGCTATGTGAACTGCCTCGGTAGCAGTGGACTGCCTTGGTAGTGGTGCCTCTACTGAGCTGGACCGTCCTGGGTCTAGCTGTGCTTGCTGTGAAACTCTCAATCCAGAGCATTTCAGATTGCTTGTTTTGTGGGGGTAGTACCCACTGAGCCAGATCACCTGGTTCTGTACCTCTGCCCCCTCCCTTCCAGTTGAATGGGTAGCTCTGTCACCCAGGCGTTCCAGCCATCAGTTGAAACAGCCACCCAGATTTGTGTGAGTTTCTGTGCACCAACCCTTCACCAGCTAAAACTGTTGTGCTAAAAACTTGTGGCACTTCTTGGCATGGGAATCTCCTGGTCTGTGGGCAGTGAAAATTTTTTGGAAATGCAGTGGGCACTCACTCTCTGCATTGTTCTTGCTGTTAGCTGTTCCTATTAGGCCATCTTGAATCCTCTCCCCTATCCATGTTGTTTAGTGGATCAATAGTTCTTCCTTTTTATTGCTGAGTAATATTTCACTATACAGCTACACTGCAGAATTCCCCAGTTGAAGGATATGGAGAAGAGTAATTGTAGCCACTTTGGTAAATAATCTATCATGTATACTAATTAACTGACTTAAAAGTTTTGTATTCTTTCCTTGAACAAAAAGTCACACAAATGTAGAGAAGAAAACAAAATGAATCCTAAGATGGTCTTCACTTAGCTTCAACAATTTTTAAGATTCTTTCCATCTATCCCTTTTTACTTTAGTCTTTCTTGTTGAAATATAGTAAAGTAAATCTTAGATATGAGAGTAAAACATGTAGTGATTATTCCATTTGACTCTCCAAAAGTTATGAATGTTTTTCATGTAACTTTAATGTATTATCAAACTTTTTCTATAAAGGGCCAAATAATAACTGCTTTTGGCTTCATGAGCTCTGGGGTCTTTGTCAAAATTACTCAGTTTCTGCTGTTATAAAGAGAAAGCAGCCTTAGACTACTCATAAACAAGCATGACTGTGCTCTACCAAAACTTTATTTACTAAAACAGGCAGCAGCCCATAGTTTGACAAATGCAATATAATCTCCAGTCCATGATGAAAATTTCCAGATTGCTTCAAAAATGTGTTTTACTGTTTTTTTTTCTCTACAGTCAAACCTTGTTTGGATTCTGTCTTTAAATGATTTTCAAGTTTATAACATAAATTCCTTACATACCCATATTTTTCAATGCATATTAATTCTGCTATCACCAGAATTTCTTCCTTGAGAAAGAACTACTTTGTAACATAAACAATATGTATTTATCATTGAGAAATTAGAGAAAAACAATAAGCAAAAGGTAAAACATAAGTTCTTCATAATCCTATCACCTAGAAATAAACATTGTGAATATTTTGGTGTATGTATTTTTTTTTTTCCTTTAAGATAGAGTCTTGCTCTGTTGCCCAGGTCATAGTGCAGTGGTGTGATCTCAGTTCACTGCAACCTCTGCCTCCTGGGCTCAAATGATTCTCCTGCCTCAGCCTCCTGAGTAACTGGGACTACAGGCAGGCATTACCACTCCTAGCTAATTTTTGTATTTTTAGTAGAGACAAGGTCTCCCATGTTGCCCAGGCTGGTCTTGAACTCCTGAAGTCAAGTAGTCTGCCTGCCTCAGCCTCCTAGTATGTTGGAATTATAGGTGTGAGCCACTATGTCCAGCCAGGATATAATACACATTTATAAATAAAATGTCTCAGTGGAAAAAAAATTCTGAGTGGAGCTCTCTACCACTGCCATAACTTATCTTACAGATTTTAGTCTCATGACTGAAAAAAAAAAACCTTTTAATATTGATCAGTGCAGGAGCTGGGTGCTCACACACATTGCTGGTAGTCATCAGGTCAGCAGGGGTTCACAGAGTCCCCTTTGCTCTCCATACCATCCCTGTCTGTGCTGTTGCTGTATGTGCCTCAGTTGCAGGAACCTGTCTGTTGCTAGGGTTCTTCAAACAGGCCTGATCTTGGCCAACCACAAAATACTGCCCTGGAGTTCTCAGAGTTTTTAGTGCCTATCCTGTAGATGGACCAAGGTTCTACAAACCTCCCTAGTTCTTACTAGGGAGGCCTCCTGGCCAGAACTCAGGGGAGGGTACAAATGCGGTGTGCAGACTCCACACGTAGGGGAAAATCCAAGCCCTTGTCTTTCATAGCTGGGAGGCAGGCAGCCTGGGGCAGTTTTCAAGCCCATCTCACCTTCCACCTGGAAATAGATTCAGGGCTGTTCGGGGGACACATGATGGGAGTGAGACTGGCCCTTTGGTTTGCATGGGATCTGGGGGAGGCCTATGACTGCCAGCTTTCCCCTACTTCCCTAACAACCTACAAGACTCAGCAGAGGCAGCCATAATCCTCCTAGATACTCAACTCCAGTGACCTGGGAATCTTACCCCATCTCCCACAGCAGCTAAGCAAGACCCACCCAAGGAGAGTCTGAGCTCAGACACACCTACCCTTGCCCCAACCTGATGGTCCTTCTCTACCCACCCTGGTAGTGGAAGACAAAGAGCATAAAATCTTGGGAGTTTTAGGGCCCTGCCCAGCACTGGTCACTTTCCATGCTACTACAGCTGATGCTCTCTGGAAAGCACCACCTCCTGGCAGGAGGCCAACCAGCACAAAAATAGACCATTAAACTACCAAAGTTAAGAAGCCTCACTGAGTCCATTGCAACCCACTGCCATCTCCACTGGAACAGGCGCTGACATCCACGGCTAAGAGTCCCATAGACAGTTTACATCACAGGACTCTGTGCAGACAACCCCCAGTACCAGCCCAGAGCCAGGTAGACTCACTGGGTAGCTAGACCCAGAAGAGAGACAATGATCACTGCAGTTCAGCTCATAGGAAGCCACATCCATAGGAAAAGGGGGAGAGTACTACATCAAGGGAACACCCCAAGGGACAAAAAAGTCTGAATAATAGCATTCAGCCCTTGATCTTCCCTCTGACAGAGCTTTACCCAGATAAGAAGAAACCAGAAAACCAACTTAGGTAATATGAGAAAACAAGGCTCTTTAACACCTCCCCAAAATGACTGGTTCACCAGCAATGGATCCAAACTGAGAAGAAATTCCTGATTTACCTGAAAAAGAATTCAGGAGGTTAGTTATTAAGCTGATCAGGGAGACACAAGAGAAAAGTGCAGCCCAGTGCAAGGAAATCCAAAAAATGATACAAAAAGTGAAGGGAGAAATATTCAAGGAAATAGATAGCTTAAAAAAACAGTCAAAAATTCAGGAAACTTTGTACATACTTCTAGAAATATAAAATGCTCTGAAAAGTCTCAGCAATAGAATAGAACATATAGAAGAATGAAATTCAGAGAGCAAAGACAAGGTCTTCACATTAACCCAATCTGACAAAGAAAAGGAAAAAAGAATAAGAAAATATGAACAAAGACTCTAAGAAGTCTGGGATTATGTTAAATGCACAAACCTAAGAATAATTGGTGTTCCTGAAAAAGAAGAGAATTCTAAAAGCTTAGAAACATATTTGGGGGAATAATGGAGGAAAATTTCCCCAACCTTGCAAGAGACCTAGACAGCCAAATACAAGAAACACAAAGAACACCTGGGAAATTCAACACAAAAAGATCGCTTAGCCATATTGTCATCAGGTTATCCAAAGTTAAGATGAAGGAAAGAATCTTAAGAGCTTTGAGACAGAAGCACCAGGTAACCTATAAAGGAAAATCTATTCAGATTAACAGCAGATTTCTCAGCAGAAACCCTACAGTCAAACCAGAAGGGATTAGGGCTCTATCTTCAGACTCCTCAAACAAAACACTTTCAGCCAAGAATTTTGTATCCCATGAATCTAAGTGTCATATACGAAGAAAAGATGCAGTCTTGTTCAGGCAAACAAATACTGAGAGAATTCACCATTACCATGCCACCACTATAAGAACTGCTAAAAGGGGCTCTAAATCTTGAAACAAATCCTGGAAACACATCAAAACAGAACCTCTTTAAAGCAGAAATCACTGGGTGTGGTGGCTTATGACTGTAATCCCAGTACTTTCGGAGGCTGAGGTGGACAGATCACCTGAGGTCAAGAGTTTGAGACCAGCCTGGCCAACATGGTGAAACCCTGTCTCTTCTAAAAATGCGTAAATTAGCCAGATGTGGTGGCATATGCTTGCAGTCCCAGTTACTCAGGAGGCCGAGGTAGAAGAATTGCTTGAACCCAGGAGGCAGAGGTAGCAGTGAGCTGAGATTGCACCACTCCACTCCAGCCTGGGTGACAGAGTGAGACTCCATCTTAATAAAAAATAAATAAATAAATAAATGTTTGAATAATAAGTAAATGAAAATGAGAGATAAATCTCACATATAGAAGAATTCAAAAAATTGATGTAGGTAATTTCCCTTCAAGGAGATGGAGTCTACTTCCTTACCCCTTGAATGTGTGCTTAGTGACTTGTTTTCTGAACGAGACTCTGCCTCAAAAAAAAAACAAAAAACCCATAAATCACACAGGATCCACAAAACAAAAATACAAGTTAGAAAGTAAAACAAAAAAAACCTAAGTACACAGACAACAAAGAGCACGATATATGCAATAGTACCTCACATTTCAATACTAACATTGAATGTAAATGGCCTAAATTCTCCACTTAAAAGATATAGAACCGTAGAATGGATAAGAACTCACAACCAGCTATCTGCTGCCTTCAGGAGACTCATCTAATATATAAGGACTCACATAAACTTAAAGTAAAGGGGTGGAAAAAGGCATTTCATGCAAATGAACACTAAAAGCAAGCAGAGATAGCTATTCTTATATCAGACAAAACAAACTTTAAAGCAACAGCAGTTAAAAGAGACAAAGAGAGACATTATATAAGAATAAAAGGCCTTGTCCAATAGGAAAAGATCACAATTCTAAACATATATGCAGCTAGCACTGGAGCTCCCAAATTTATAAAACAATGAGTAATAGACATAAGAAATGAGATACACAGCAATACAGTAACAGTGGGAGACTTCAGTAGTCCTCTGACAGCACTAGATAGGTCATGAAGACAGAAAGTCAACAAAGAAACAGTGAATTTAAACTATACCTTGGAACAATGGACTTAACATGTATATACAGAACATTTTTTCCAATAACCACAGAATACACATTCTATTCAACAGTACATGGAACTTTCTCCAAGATAGGCCATATGATAGGCCATAAAATGAGCCTGAATAAATTTAAGAAAATTGAAATTATATCAAGCATTCTCTCAAACCACAGCGGAATAAAACTGGAAATCAACTCCAAAAGGAAATTTCAAAGCATGCAAATACATGTAAACTAAATAACCTACTCCTGAATGAGCATTGGGTCAAAATAAAATCAAGACGGAAATTTAAAAGTCCTTCTAGCTGAATGACAATAATGACACAATCTAGCTAAACCTCTGGGAGACAGCAAAAGCAGTGCTAAGAGGCAAGTTCATAGTCCTAAATGCCTACATCAAAAAGACTGAAAGATCACAAACTGACATTCTAAGGTCATACCTCAAGGAGCTAGAGAAACAAAAGCAAACCAAACCCAAACCCAGCAGAAGAAAGGAAATAACCAAGATCAGAATGGAACTAAATGAAATTGAAACAAACAAAACAAAAATTACAAAAGATAAATGAAACAAAAAGCTGGTTCTTTGAAAAGATAAAATTGATAGGCCATTAGCAAGATTAACTAAGAAAAGAAGAAAGAAAATCCAAATAACCCGACTAAGAAATGAAACAGGAGCTATTACAACTGATACCACTGAAATACAAAAGATCATTCCAGGCTACTATGGACTCCTTTACAGACATAATATAGAACATGTAGAAGAAATGGATAAATTTCTGGAAAAATACAACACTCCTAGTTTAAATCAGTAAGAATTAGATACCCTGAACAGACCTATAATAAGCAGTGAGATCGAAATGGTAGTTAAAAAATTACCAACCAAAAAACATCCAAAAACAGACAGATTCACAGCAGAACTCTACCACACGTTCAAAAAAGAATTGGTATCAGTAGTTTTGACACTATTCCACAGGATAGGGAAAGAAGGAATCTTTTCTAAATCATTCTATGAAGCCAGCATCACCCTAATGCCAAAACCAGGAAGGACATAACCAAAAAAGGAAATCACAGACCAATATCCTTGATGAACATAGATGCTAAAATACTTATCAAAATACTAGCTAACCAAATCCAACAACACCATGATCAAGTGGATTTCATACTAGGGATGTAGGAATGGTTTAACATACTCAAGTCAATAAATATGATACACCCCATAAAGAGAATTAAAAACAAAAATCACATAATTATCTCAATAGATGGAGAAAAAGCATTTGACAAAATCCAGATTTGCTTTATAATTAAAACTCTCAGCAAAATTGGCATACAAGGGACATCCCTTAGTGTAATGAAAGTCATCTATGATAAATCCACAGCCAACATGGTACTGTATAGGGAAAAGTTGAAAGCATTTCCTCTGAGAACTGGAACAAGACAAGGATTCCCACTCTCACCACTCATCTTCAACATGGTACTGGAAGTCCTAGCCAGAAGAATTAGCCAATAGCAAGAAATAAAGAGCAACCAAATTGGTAAAGAGGAAGTCAAACTGTCACCGTTTGCTGACAATACGATCATTTACTTTGAAAACCCTAAGGACTCCTCCAGAAAACTCCTAGAACTGATAGAAGAATTCAGCAAGGTTTCTCAATACAAAATTAATGTGCACAAATCAGTAGCTCTTCTCTACACCAACAGTGACCAAGCACAGAATCAAATCAATAACTCAACCTCTTTCACAATAGTTGCAAAAAAATTAAAATAAGAATATACCTAATGAAGGAATTGAAAGACCTCCACAAGGAAAACTACAAAACACTACTGAAAGAAATCATAGATGACACAAGCAAATGGAAACACATCCCATGCTCATGGATGGGTAGAATCAATACTGTAAAAATAACCATACTGACAAAAGCAATCTGCAAATTCAACACTATATTCATCAAAATACCACTATCATTCTTCACAGAATTAGAAATAAACAGTTCTAAAATTCACATGGAGCCAAAAATGACCCCGCATAATTAAAGCAAGACTAAGGGAAAAAAAAAAATCTGGAAGCATCACACTACCTGATTTCAAACTATACTATAAAGCCATAGTCACCAAAACAGTATGGTAGTGGTATAAAAACAGGCACATAGACCAATGGAACAAAATAGAGAACCCAGAAATAAACTCAAATACTTACAGCCAGCTGATTTTTGACAAAGCAAATAAAAACATAAAGTGGGGAAAGGACACCCTTTTCAACAAATGGTGCTGGGATAATCAGCCACATGTGGGAGAATGAAACTGGATCCTCACATCTCACTTTATACAAAAATCAACTCAAGATGGATTAAGGACTTAAACCTAAGACCTGAAACTATAAAAATTCTAGAAAACAACATTGGAAAAACCTTCTAGACATTGGTTTAGGCAAAGATTTCATGACCAAGAACCCAAAAGCAAATGCAATAAAAACAAAGATAAATAGTTGGGAACTAATTAAACTAAAGAGCTTTTGCACTGCTAAAGAACAGTCAGCAGAGTAAATAGACAACCCACAGAGTGGAAGAAAATCTTCATAATTTGTACATCTGACAAAGGACTAATATCCAGAATTTACAACAAACTCAAACCAGTAAGAAAAAAACCAACAATCCCATCAAAAAATGGGCTAAGGCTCTTTCTGTTCTCCAAAATGGCTCAGGATCAAGGTGAAAAGGAGAACCGATGCGGGAACTTCACATCCACAAGCTCTGTCTCAACATCTGTGTTGGGGAGGGTGGAGACAGACTGATCTGAGCAGCCAAGGTGTTGGAGAAGCTCACAGGGCAGACCGCTGTGTTTTCCAAATCTAGATACACTGTCAGATCCTTTGGCATCCAGAGAAATGAAAAGATTGCAGTCCACTGCACAGTTTGAGGGGCCAAGGCAGAAGAAATCTTGAAGAAGGGTGTAAAGGTGTGAGAGTATGAGTTGAGAAAAAACAACTTCTCAGATACTGGAAACTTTGGTTTTGGGATCCAGGAACACATTGATCTGGGTATCAAATATGACCCAAGCATTGGTATCTACGGGCTGGACTTCTATGTGGTGCTGGCTAGGCCAGATTTCAGCATTGCAGACAAGAAGCACAGGAGAGGCTGCATCGGGACCAAACACAGAATCAGCAAAGAGGAAGCCATGAGCTGCTTCCAGCAGAAGTATGATGGGATCATCCTTCCTGACAAATAAATTCCCATTTCTATCCAAAAGACCAATAAAAAGTTTTCAGTGAAAAGTAAAAAAAAGAAAAAGTGGACTAAGGATATGAATGGACAATTCTCAAAACAAGATATACAAATGGCCAAATGCTCAACATCACTAACGATCAGGGAAATGCAAATCAAAACCACAATGCAATACCACGTTACTCCTGCAAGAATGGCCATAATCAAAAAATCAAAAAACAGCAGATGTTGGCATGGATCTAGTGAACAGGGAACATGTCTACACTGCTGGTGGGAATGTAAACTAGTACAGCCACTATGGAAAACAGTGTGGAGATTTCTTAAAGAGCAAAAAGTAGAACTACCATTTGATCCAGCAATCTCCCTACTGGGTATCTACCAAAAGGAAAGGAAGTCATTA
This sequence comes from Plecturocebus donacophilus, assembly GCA_004027715.1. Lineage (NCBI taxonomy): Eukaryota > Metazoa > Chordata > Mammalia > Primates > Pitheciidae > Plecturocebus > Plecturocebus donacophilus. The sequence continues at coordinate 37,928 of PVKP010012505.1, forward strand.
TTTGAAAAAGATACTTGCACATGCATGTTTATAGTAGCACAATTCCCAGTTGCAAAATCATGCAGCCAACCCAAATGCCCATCAATCAATGAGTGGATAAAGAAACTGTGGTGTGTATGTGTGTGTGTATATATATATGTATACAACTTACAAGACTCAGCAGAGGCAGCCATAATCCTCCTAGATACTCAACTCCAGTGACCTGGGAATCTTACCCCATCTCCCACAGCAGCTAAGCAAGACCCACCCAAGGAGAGTCTGAGCTCAGACACACCTACCCTTGCCCCAACCTGATGGTCCTTCCCTACCCACCCTGGTAGTGGAAGACAAAGAGCATAAAATCTTGGGAGTTTTAGGGCCATGCCCAGCACTGGTCACTTTCCATGCTACTACAGCTGATGCTCTCTGGAAAGCACCACCTCCTGAGTGGATAAAGAAACTGTGGTGTGTATGTGTGTGTGTATATATATATATACATACATATATATATATGTATACATATATACACATACATATATATATGTATACATATATATATACACACACAGACACACACACTGTGGTATATACATATATATATACACACACATATACACTGTGGTGTATATATGTATATGTATGATGGAGTACTACTCAGCCATAAAAAGGAATGAATTAACAGCATTTGCAGTGACCTAGATGAGATTGGAGACTATTATTCTAACTGAAGTAATTCAAGAATGGAAAACCAAACATCGTATGTTCTCACTGATATGTGGGAAGTAAGCTATAAAGTCTAGAATGCACACTGTACATCTAATTTAATTCTTATGCAAAGGCATAAGAATGATGCAATGGACTTTGGGGACTTGAGGGGAAGAGTGGGATGGGGATGAGGGATAAAAGACTATAAATATGATGCAGTGTATACTGTTCACGTGGTGGGCGCACCAAAATCTCACAAATCACCACTAAAGAACTTACTCATGTAACAAAATACCACCTGTACTCCAATAACTTATGGGGCAAAAAAGTTTTTTGTATAAGAAAACTAAACATTAAAAGAAAAGAAACTGAGATACAGAAAAGTTGTCATTTCTTTCAGATCACAGTAGCTAGTATGGGTGAGTTTCAAGATAAGAAAGACAGGCTCCAGAGACCACACTCAACCATGACTCTATGTTGCAACCAAGACTAATCTATGAGAAGGATGACAATTTATTAATTGGAGATTGTGGAGAGGTAGGAACCCCAAGTTAATATGCCCAAAAGAGAGCTCTTGGTTTCTTCCTGCCTGTCTCTAATTTCTCTTTCTTCAGGCTTTCCTCTGTCAGTAAATACCAACTTCATTCAACCAGCTATGCATCCCCAGTTCTTGGAGTTATCCTTATCCCTGCTCCTCTCATCACTTATTTAGTCTATCAACAAAGCCTACTGGCTTGCCTTCACAATATAAACCTAACTCTGTCTCTCTCCCCTCTGCCACTGCCATCGTGGTCCAATCCCCCATTATTTTTCCCCCAGATTATTGTAATAACTCATATCTGGATTCCTGGTTTCTACTGTTACCCTCAATTGTCTATTCTCACTACAGCTGGAGTAACTCTTTTAAAGCAAAAGTCAGATTATATCCCCTTTGCCCAAAACTCTCTGATGGCATCCCAACTTTCTCAGAATGAAATTTAGTTGTTGTTGGCTCACATGGCCTTGAGTAAATCTATCCATCTGCTACCTACTCTCCAGCCACTTTCCCTGTCACTCCCTGTGCTCCAGATTTCATGTCCTTTCAGTTCTCATAAATGCTGGCTCCGCTCCATCCTCAGTGGCTCCCTGTGCTTGGAAGCCTCTCATGGGTGGCTGCAGAGCTTGCTTCTCTTTTTCATGCAAGTATCTGCTCCAGGTCACCTTCTTAATGAGGTTCTCCCTGACTACTGTGGCCTCCATTCCCTTTCTTGTCCTCACTAGCCCCTTCCCCAGCCTAGTGCTCATGCCCCTGCGTAGATTACAAATACACTGTTCATTGGTCTGTTATCCTTCCCAGCCCTTTCTTGTCAGCGCGTAAGAGAAAGGATTTTGTCTGTTATTTTAGTGTTGTTTCCTGTGCCTCAATTGCTGTCTAGCACATAGCAGGCATGCGATGAAGATTGTTTGAATGAATGAACGAATGCAGAAATGTCATCATTCTGTACTGTGAACCACAATGAATGTGAAATGAAGCAAGAGGATGAAGACACACAATAGGTCAGCCTACTAACAGTTCTTTTAATTGCCTGATTGATGTTGAAAAATGAAGCTTTCTGGATGATAAATGAAAGCTATTAAATGCCATTCATCACAATTCTTGTCATAGCCAACTCAATAAAGTATAGAATGCACATTGTACATCTAATTTAATGTGAGCAAACCAGGCATGTAATAACACAAATGTACAGTTTGTCAGTTGTAGTTAGTGCAGAAAAATGTAGTATTAGCCAAAGATAAGAGAGTCGCTGATGCATTTTCTATATTGGCAGATCAATACAGTATTATAAAGAATGAAGAAATGAAATCAAAGGATTTTTTTTCTGACAAAAGAGAGAAAAGAATGAAATGGAAAGGGCACAATTGGCACCATTTAAATCTATGCCTTTATGTTTTACCTTCTAATTGGGACTCGAGGTTATAAATCAAGGTAATAAAAGCTGATAAATACATTGCCTTATTTTTCCCCACAGGGGAGGTGAAGGAAGATGAAAGAAAGCATCAAAAGAAAACTACTCTGGCAGGGACTTCTCATTCCTTTTCATTTTATTTTCTGGCAAAGACTATACTGCATCCATTACTTGTCTGAGAGGTTACAAAAGAGGAAGGAGCCTGGGGTTGTATAATAATGCTGGAAACCTAGGAGAGGTCACAAAGAGTATCTTGTAGGGTGGGCGGGGTTCAGAAGGTTCTAAGCCATGCTGTGAATCTGGCACACAGGGCTTTGTGCTCAAAACACAACATCTGGGGTGTATTCTCAGCTCTTACAAGGAGCAATGAATGCTGCTAATGACTTTGCTCTGGGGGTTTTGATGGGGGAATAGAAATGTAACCAAATTTGGAGGGAATTAGTCTCTAGTTTAGCAGGCTTCTTGCGAAATGTCTACCTCCTGAGGTTCTACTGCTAAAAGAGAAAACATTCTAGACACTTGGCCTTTCTCACTTCTGCATTTCTTATTTATGATACAAATGCAAAAAAAAAAAATAGGAGATGTTCTATTATACGTAACAACAGCCTTAACACCAAAGACCTCCAGAGTGTAACTCACATAGTCCCTTTTTTAAAAAAAATTTCTTTTGAGATGGAGTCTCATTCTGTTGCCCAGGCTGGAGTGCAGTGGCATGATGGCATGATCTTGGCTCACTGCAGCCTCTGCCTCCTGGGTTTAAGCAATTCTCCTATCTCAGCCTCCCTAGTGGCTGAGATGACAGGCATGCATTATCACTCCTGGCTAATTTTTGTATTTCTTAGTAGAGACGGGATTTCACCATATTGGCCAGGCCAGTCTCAAACTCTTGATCTCAAGTGATCTGCCCAACTTGGCCTCCCAAAGAGCTGGGATTACAGGTGCGAGCCATCATGCCCAGCCCTTCACATAGTCACTTTTATCTGTAATGAGAAATAGGAAGAAAACAGATGCACAAATGATTTCTCAGATCCTATCAAAACAGAAAACTTTTTCTATGAAGTCAGAATGTTGCTTTATGAAACTAACTTAAGCAAATAACTTTAAAGTACAACATTTCTCCAGAGCTTCCCTCAAAGAGTAAAGTCTACAGCAGAGCGCCCCACCTTCCATTGAGGTTTCCCTGGGTAAAGATCATACGAAAAAGCAAGTGCAATGATCAAAGCTCCAGGAACAGTAAAGAAAGAATATAGGGCCTGGATAATACGTGAGCCCCAGAGTCCACGTCTGAGTAATCAGGTATGAGCTGTGGCTCACGAGTCTCCTTTCTGTTTGAACAGCAGCAGCAGACAGAAGTCCACAAACAGAAATCACTTTTACTCATGTACCAGCCCGCGTTGACAGTGCCCTGAACAGCAGTACTGCGGAGGTGGGAGAGATGGCCTGAGTTCATGCCCTGGCTCCTGACTTGTTAGTTCAGTGATTATAAGCAGATTGTTCACTTTGTCATATATCAACGTGGACAATAACATAATGTATAAGTGTACTTCAACTGGTGCCTACTGCATAACAGGTGCTCGGAAAATGCTAGTTTTTTTAATCTCCCTTTTACTTGTACTGAGATGCAGGAAGAACGCTACACTAAAATCAACAATATATACAGGCATACCTCAGATATCATGGATTTGGTTCTAGAGCAGTGCAATAAAGTAAATATCACTATAAAATGAACCATACAAATTTTGTAGTTTCTCAGTGCATACAAAAGTTATGTTTACACTATGCTGTAATGTATTAACTGCAATAGCATTATGTCTAGAAAAACAATGGACATATCTTAATTTAAAGATACATTTTTGGTACAAAATGGTAACGATCATCTGAGCTCTCAGTGAGTTGTAATTTTTTGTTGGTGGAAGGTCTTGCTGACTCATCAGGGTGGTAGTTCTGAAGACGGGTGGCTGTGGAGATTTCTTAAAATAACACAACAATGAAGCTTGCTGCATCAACGGACTCTTTTTCATGGAAAATTTCTCTGTAGTAGGCAATACTCTTTGATAGCATTTTATTCACAGTACAACTTTTTTAAAAAATTGGAGTAAATTCTCTCAATATCTGCCACTACTTTTGTGTAATATTCTAAATCTTTTGTTGTCATTTTGTAGTCTTTTGTCTTTTTTGTTGTCAAAAAAAACCACATGTGCCTAGACAGGGTGGAAAGGCAAAAGTCAAGGGCTTACTAAAAAGCAGAAACCTAAAAAAGATAAAATTCCCATGGCAGTTCTGTTCAACTGTAGTCTGTGAGTGCAGGAACAGTGTTTCCATGGGAAAGCATTATGCCCAGTGGTTTCTCGATTTCAACAGTGGGAAAGGCCTTGAGGTTTTCTGTCACTGTCAGGAGGGAGCAGGAAACTGTTTATGGAATCCAGTCGATGTTCAGGCACCATGCTATGAAAGCAAACATGTCTGAGACTTCCTCTATCACTTTGGCTGTGGACTTCCCTGACCCTGGCCTGCCTTGGTGTCCACGTGGATAAGCAGGGGGTTGTTTTGCTTCCTGCTGTGGCCCACGATGTACTGAAGGTGGCGATGAACTTCAGGGAGTGAAATGGGACCACACGGTCATCATGGTCAGCAGTAAGGAGCAGAATGGACGGGTACTGGATGTCATCGTCTTCTGGTAACTTCATGTTATGCAATGGAGAGTATTTGACAAGCCATTCAAAGTGTTGTTTGCTGTCTGAGCACCCATAATCAGTGGTCCAAGCCTGGCCAACGGTATGTTTATGAAACTTCAGCATGTCCATTACTCCAATTTGGGCAATAACACAACCAAAGAGGTCAGGTCGCTGATTTGCACAAGTAACCACTAAGAGGCCTCCATTTGAACCTCCATTAATAGTCAGCCTCTTGGGAAATGTGTAACCTTCCTTGATCGGATACTCAGCAGCACACTGAAAGTCATCAAAGCAGTTTTGTTTGTTGCCCAAGATATGCCACCTTTCTGCCACGTCTCTCCATATTCGCCACCTCCTCTGATATTGGCCACTGCCAGGATACCACCCACGTGTCTCACAAAAATAAGCTTGGAAACACTGTAGTTGGGTGTGATGGATACGTTGAAGCCACCATAGCCATACAAGAAAGCAGGATGAGAACCATCCAATTTTATGCCTTTTTAAATGCACAATGAACAATGGAATCTTCGTACCATCCTTGCTAGGGTAGAAAATCTGGACTGTCTGATAATCAGAAGCATCGATTCCTTTTACCGCCATCTTTTGGAAAACTCTTGGCTCCAGTTCCTCTTTGGTAAGATCACAGTGATAAATCATACCTGAAGATAAAAATGAAATAAACTGATAGAAGATTTCGGTGTCCTTCTGACCTCTGTACCCCATGAGGCTGCCAACTTCCAGTGGGAAGGTCTTGAGGAGAGCACCAGTAGTCAGGTCGTGGAGATGCCGAATGTTCTTGATGTCATGAAGATAGCATAAGACCAAGAAGTTGGACCTGACACAAGCTACCCATTCTAAGACATCTTTCTGATGCTCAGGAACAAGCACTTTCCACTAAGACTCATCACGATCCCTGAAGTCAATGTCGAGCACACGATAGTTGGGAGAATGGCGATTCGTCTTTAAAGTGAACACTATCCCCTCATTGATCACGTAGTCATATTCTCCTTCAAAGTTGTTGATCAGTTTTGCCCACTTTAGGATTCCAGTGATGCCATTGGATTCCTGCTGTAGGTCACAGTACCAGAGTTTTCCTGGATCACAACCCTCCCTTGTTCATAACAAGACATAGTGGCCATCTGATAACTCAGCTCCACCCATCCATTTAGGTTCATCAGGAAACTCAGCACACAAAATATCTTCTGACTGATCAGTTTCCAAGACATGGTAGTAGAGCTTTTGGTGGAGATTGGTGGATGTCTCTGTACCATCACCTTTTCCAATCTGTTGGGGATGTGAGTTGTAGAACATTCCCTTTCCATCATAGGGCCAGGCCATACAGCTGAACTTGACGCTTTCAAGCACATCTGGAAGCTCTTTGGCACCATCAACTTTTGTCACCCAGTCTGAACCAGTGGTACTCAGACCATAGGCAAAATATTCACCATCTTCACTGACCACATAACCTCGGAGTGCCACCATGCCATCATCAGACAGTATGTTGGGGTCCAGGAACACTTTGGCCTCACCCTGTAAGGAATCCTGTACATATAATACTCGCTGGTCCTGCAAATCTGTATTGTAAAAATAAAAATACCATTTTCCTTTCTTGAAGTGGCAACTATACTTACTTGGGATAACCATACAGTTCGGTCATTCTCTCTTTGTATAAACCTCTGATAGGACACTGCTCAAGAAATGGCACAGTAATCTTTAACAGGAGTAGATTTCATCTCAAGAAATCACTTTCTTTGATCATCTGTAAGAAGCAACTCCCCATCCACTGAAGTTTGATCCTGAGATTACAGCAATTCATTCACATCTTTAAGCTCTACTTCTAATTCTATTTCTCTTGCTATTTTTACCACATCTGCAGTGACTTCCTCCATTGAAGTCTTAAAACCTTCAAAGTGATCCATGATGGTAGAATCAACTTCTTCTAAACACCTGTTAATGTCTGTATTTTGACCTCTTCCCATGAATCGTGAATGCTCTTAATGGCATCTAGAATGGTGAACCCTTTCCAGAGGTTTTCAATGTACTCTACTCAGATCTATCAAAAGAACCATTTTGGAAGCTATGGTCTTATGAAATGTGTTTCTTAAATAATATAATTTAAAAGCCAGAATTACTCCCTGATCTATAGGCAGCTTAATGAATGTTATGTTAGCATGAAAATAAAATTTCTCTCCTTGTATATCTCCATCAGAGCTCTTGGGTGACCAGGTGCATTGTCAATGAGCAGTAATAATTTAAAAGGATTCTTTCTGAGCAGTAGGTCTCAACAATGGGCTTAAAATATTCAGTAAACCACTCTGTAAATCGATGGATGTGTTGTCATCTAGGCTTTGCGGTTCTATTTATAGAGCATCTGCAGAATAGATTCAGTACAATTCTTAAGGGCTTAGAATTTTTTTGTATGGTAAATGAGCATTGGCTTAAACTTTAAGTCACCAGCTGCATTAGCCTGTAACAAGAGTCTGCCTGTTTTTTGAAGCTTTGAAGCCAAGCATGGACTTTTCTTCCTTAGCTAGGAAAATTCTAGATGGCATCTTCTTCCAATAGAAGGCTGTCTGGTCCACATTGAAAATCTGTTGTTTAGTGTAGCCATCTTCATCAATAATCTTAGCTAGATCTTCTAGAAAAATTACTGCATCTTCTACATCAGTACTTGCTGCTTCACTTCATACTTCTATGTTATGGAGCTGGCTTCTTTCCTTAAACCTCATGAACAAACCTATGCTAGCTTCCAACTTTTCCTCTGCAGCTTCCTTACTTCTTGCTCTGGATTGGGATTTGGTTTAAGGTAATGTTGTTTCTGGTCTGAGTCTTCTATGCAGACCACTCAAACTTTCTCCATATCAACAATCAGGCTGTTTTACTTTCTTATCACTCATGTGCTCATTGGAGTAGAACCTCTTATTTCCTTCAAGACCTTTTTCTTTGCATTCACTACTTAGTTAACTGTTTGGCATAAGAGACCCAGCTTTTGGCGTAGCTCAGCTTTTAACATGCCTTTCTCACTAGACTTCATCATTTCTAGCATTTGATTTAAAGTAAGAGATATGCAACTCTTTCTTTCATTTGAACCCTTAGAAGCCATTGTAAAAATATTAATTGACCTAATTTTCATTTTGTGTCTCAGGGAATAGGGAGGCCTGAGAAATGGAGGATTGACTGGTCAGTGGAACAGTCAGAATACACATTTATTGATTAAGTTCATTGCCTTAAATGAGTGCATTTTGTGGCACTCCAAAAAATTGCAATAGTAACATCAAAGATCACCCTAACAGATATAATAATAATGGAAAAGTTTGAAATATTGGAAGAAGTACCAAAATGTGACATAGAGATATGAGGTGAGCACATGCTGTTGGAAAAATGGCCCTGAAAGATTTGCTGGACTCAGAGTTGCCACAAACTTTCAATTTGTAAGAAGTTTATTTGTAAAGTGCAAGAAAATGAAGTATGATAAAATGAGGTGTGTTTTAATTTCTCCCCGGTGGATTTGGTGAAATGAATGCATCCCCAAATAACAAAGCACACTAGTATTTGTGCCATAAAGAGACACTAAAAGGAAGATCATATATATATATATATATATATATATAGAGAGAGAGAGAGAGAGAGAGAGAGAGAGAGAGAGAGATGAAGTCTCATTCTCTCTCCCAGGCTGGCTGGAGTGCAGTGGTGCAATCTTGGTTCACTGCAACCTCCATTTCCCTGGGTTCAAGAGATTCTCCTACCTGAGGCTCCTGAATAGATGGAATTACAGGTGCATGCCACCACACCCAGCTAATTTTTGTATTTTTAGTAGAGATAGGATTTCACCATGTTGGTCAGGCTGGTCTCGAACTCCTGACCTCAGGTGATCCACAGGCCTCAGCCTCCCAAAGTGCTGGGATTACAGGCATGAGCCACCATGCCCAGCCTGCAAGGAAGATTTTAAAAAGGAGATGTTTGCTAGAGGAATCAAGGAAATGTTCCTAGAACAGGTTGCATTCAATTGGTACCTTGAAGGACTCATGGAATATGAGGAGCCAAAGCTGAGAGACGTGGGGTTTGACTTAACAGGGAGAAAGGACAGCAAACAGAGGGGCAGAGATGGGCAGGTACAGGCAGGTTTGGTAATCATGACCTATTTTTTATGGAACATAAAATACATAAAGAGAGTCATGAGAGATAAGCCTGCAAAGGTAAGTCAAAGTTAGACCATCAAGGGACTTGGACATCAGGCTTGGAGTTGGGCTTGGCTGCCTTATTTTTAATGGAGCCTTTGAAGTATTTGACCAGAGAAAGTGATGTGATCAGAACAATGTTCTAGGTCAGTCTGACACTCCCCATCCCACCTCCTCTCCACACACACTTTTCTCCTTCCTGAATAATAATCAGCCATAGAGTTTGATGTAGTTGTTGGGAAAATTGTGCTTAATCATGAGATTTCATTGTTCATTCAACTTACATCTAATGAAGACCTTGTCCCTGCAAAGCACTTTCAAAATGGCACCAGGACTGACAGACATGGTAACTCCCTCCAGAGGACTCAAATCTGTAAACTATAAATGCAATCGAGTGCTAGAGTTATTTTGTAGAAATAAGAATAGGATGTGGTAGAAAATATATATATTTAATTCTATGTGATGGACAGGCAATTAAGAAGTCTTCATAGAGGAACCATGATCAGAACCTTGGATCATAAATATAGGTTTACCAGACAGACCTGAAGGTGCAGGATAGGAGAAAAGAGGAAAAGTGTAGGGGGGTTAGATGTGGCTGTAGAAGGAAGATAAGACTGGTGAGAGTATAGCCTTTTGTGAAAAACTTTGAGCTTTATCTTGTAGGACCAAAGGTGGGACATTGAATGACCATATTTTCAGGATATCAGAAGGGCGAAGAATGAATTGAGAGGTTTAGGCTGAAATGAGGTAAACCAGCTAATGTAATATTCTAATGGGCTGTCTGATCAATGCCAAAGGCAGCATTGAAAGTGGAAAAGAAAAGATGTTATAGAAGTAGGACATATATAATTAGATAAATAGGAGTGTGGTAGGGGATTAAGGGGAATAAAAATAAATAACTAAAACAAAAGCAAGGCCTTGAATGGACCACTGATATCCACATATCATAAAGAAAGAAAATGATTTGCCCAACTCTCTGCATCTGAATACAAAAACAAAGCTGAAGAAAAAATGTTTTAAATGGGTGTGATTTTGTTTTTCATTGACTATGGAATATGAGGGAGTCAAGGCTCTATAGGAGACCCAGTTTCTCACCTAATTAAACTCATTGTTTTGATACTGGTTGTAGGGTATTCCAGAGGCTCATTAGCTCTTCTCTGGATTATGTGTGAATGTCAAGTTGGGGAGGACACCCTTCAGTGAGTCAAAGAGTAGGAAAAGAATAAAGAAACATCATGCAGAAGTCACATTATCAAAATGGAAGGCCAATTTTGGCCTATGATTCCTTCTGGAAAACTAGAATATTTTTATTTAAAAATTATTTAAAGTCATAGAAACAATTAATTCTATATTTTCGTGCCCCACTGTCTACAGGAATTCAGCCGAGGTTCCATCTCTCCGTTATAGAAAGCCCACCTTCTTCATCAGATGTGACAGGCAGTCTGTAATGAAGTGATACAGTTTGGATGTTTTTCCCCTCTAAATCTCATTTTGAAATGTAATCTCCAGTGTTGGAGGTGGGGCCTCCATGGAGCTGTTTGGATCATGGGGGTGGATCCCTCATGAATGGCTTGGTGTCATCCTTGTGATAACGAGTGAGTTGTCACTCCGAGTTCATGGCAGTCGGGTTGTTTAAAAGAGTGTGGCACCTCTCCCTACCCCTACTGTCTTGCTCCTGTTCTGCCATGTGAGTTGCTGTTCCTGCTTCACCTCTGCCCTGAGTAAAATCTTCCTGAGGACTCACTCGCCAGAAGCCAAACAGATGCCAGCAGCATGCTTCCTGTACAGCCTTTAATTAACTGAGAGCCAAATAAACCTCTTTTCTTTATAAATTACCCAAACTCAGATATTTCTTTATAACAACACAAGAACAGGGTAAACACATGAAGTACAGGACTCTTGTCAGCATTGTGGTCAATGCTCAATCCTGGAATTGAAAGAAGGGCAAGGTTAAAATCTTGATTTCCCCACCTCCAACTCTCACCTCCCACCTAAGATTGCCCGAGACCGAGCTCAGGTCAAATGTCAATAAATCTAACTGCGAGATTTTTCTGCGTGACTAGTGTTTGGTCTGCTCCACTCCTAGTCCTTTAAAACAGGTACAGTAAACCATGTAACACTGTAAAAGGTGAGCTTCAAACACAGCAAGTAACAGAAGTGAAGAAAGTAGCTCAGGACCCCTTCCTGATCTTTCCATTCACATTCTCTTGCCTCCCAAAATTAAACCTAAACTCAAACTTCAATTTTTATCTTTAATCTCATTCCATCTTCATTCCTCCAAATATTTGATCCTCAAATTTCCCTTATGGGCCCTGGATTATCTCACAGCTTCACTTTCTGATTTCCCTGTTTTTCTCAGGTAGCAGTGTCCTTCCCCTAGCCCCAGCCTGAGAAACCCAATCCCACTTTGGCCACTTGACCCAGCTACCACACTCCCTTCAGAGGGAGCAACCCATTCCAGTGGTTAAATGTAGGAGATTCAAAGTCTTAGGTACAATAGAGCAAAAGATAGGCTTCAATTTCAAATCCCGATTTGCTTTTGTATAGTCTGCCTTGGCTGTACAGGTATGAGGCCTCAAGTGTAATCATCATATCAGGGATTTGAATGCTTCCATTTCTATAACGAAGTCTTAAAGACGTGATTTGAATGCTCATTGTGCATTGAGTGCTTCAGATTTTCAAAACGATTCTAATGTGGTAGCATTGACTGAGATAATGAGCTAATTCTACACCAGATACAGAAAATGTCTTTTGGAGGAACCAATATCATCACTCAAACATGCAAAGCTGCATTAGATCGCAAGCTTTCTCAACTGTTTAAATTTTTAAAAATTCTATTCCCAAGATCTGTGGGGAAGATAAAGAAATGGGGAGTAATCTTGCCTTGTTAAGAAACTGGCTCAACTGGAATGTGGTAATAAGTAGAGGGAAAAAATACTGCCTGGCTGAAAGACTAGTTAAATTATTTATGATACTGTGCACATGTGGTGGGAGTATGTGTGAAATGTTTGAGTTTTCTTAAATAAAACATGGAGAAACAGTGATTAATATAAGCCCTTAGGTACTCTCCCATCCAATATCAAGAAAATAATTCAACTTTGTAAATAAATCTGTATACTGGAAATTAAATGTGTGTTAAGAGCCATAGGGAAGCCTCCAATACTGGTTTCTTTTTCCCCTGTTATACACTAAATGTGAATATATCCCAAATCTGTTTTGAATCTCCAGTCCTATCATCAAAGCAACCCACCTAGGGTTCTAGTCTACTACTGTGGTTTCAGGAAATCTCCATCTTCAGATCAGACGCTCTCCTGAACTCCAGTTCAACTTCTACAATTGCTTTTTGTGCTTGGATGACACACCAAATTCACTGTCTAAAGTTGGGAATACCTAACTAAAACCATTCTGTTTCCTCCTGGATGCTGACATCTGCCCTTTTGTATAACACCAGAATCTTGACTCCTTTAACACTGTTGGTAAAGGGAGCTAGTTTTAGTCTACTTGAGAGATTCTTTCATAAATCCACAGATCCCTTGCTGTGGCCATTTCTAAGCCACATTGCTGGTAGCCTCCAAGGAAAAGCCATGGCCCAAATTCCCCATTACATGCCTACTTTTCAATTCTCAGAGTACATATGAACCCTGAAAAGCTTAACTTTCCAAGGGCTTTATATTTATTGATTTTCATGTCTATTTCAAAAACAGAATTTTAAAATACACATCCTTGGAAACAAAAAGGCAAGGGTATCAGATATCTTTCAGTTAAATATTCCCAGGTAGACATTTTGGGATAAACAAGTACTCTAAGTAGCTCTCTTCTCTAAGTAGCTCTCTTCTGAGGTTACTTTTGTTTTCCTAGGATTATTTTTAAATTGAGAGTAATAATTGGTTATTGGGACAAAACCAAATATCTATGTTTTTCTAATCTCAGAGATTAAGTATAATTTTTATTGTTTTCCATTTAAAAATTTTACTTTTTTGTCCTATCTGGTTGCTAACTTAATTAATGTTACATGAAAATAAGTACAGAGATGCTGCAAGCTCTGAGCTGAATTTTAGCAAATATACATTTAAAAATCAGTAATTCTTAGTAGTAAATGGGAAATGATTTTTTTAACAGAGCCATTAAAATATACTTATGCACAAGGAATCCCAATCCAAACCCCAACTTCTTTTTCTCCTCCTCCTCCTCCTCCTTCTTCTTCTCTTTTAAAAAAACAAACAAACAAACAAAATCACCTTCTTTAAATACATAGGAATTGGCCAGATGCAGTGGGTCATACCTATAATTTCAGCACTTTGGGATGCCAAAGTGGGAGGATCACTTGAGTTTAGGTGTTCAAGACCAGCCTGGGCAACGTGGTGAAATCTAATCTCTACAAGAGATAAAAATAAGAAAAATAGCTAGGAGCAGTAGCATGTTTCTGTAGTCCCAGCTACCAGGGAGGCTGGGATGGAAGGATCGCTTGACCCCAGGAGGTGGAGGTTGCAGTGAGCCAAGATTGCACCACTCCACTCCAGCCTGGGTGACAGAGTGAGACCCTGTCTCAAAAAAAAAAAAAAAGGTAAATATGTTAGAACTGAGTACAAATGAAGCCATTTGTTTTCATAGAATTAACTGGATTTTTTTAAATTTGCAAGTCAATAGAAGATTAAACCCTAAATTTTAAAAATATTACTTTCCTTGCATCAAAGTTAGCCATGTTTTTTTGTGTGTGTGTTTGTGTTTTTTTTGTTTGTTTGTTTTGTTTTTTGTCGAAGGTGGGTTTGGCCTTAGAACTATTTAAACACCAAAGAATAAATTCTTAATAAACTTTGCTTTAATCAACCAACATATGACAAGACTGGAACAGCTAAAAAAAAATAACACTGTAAAAAGATGATGAAATCAACTTCTGATCAGCTACTCACGATCACAACTTAACTAAGAGTATCTGTGGAATTAAATAGTCAAACACATAATTGACAATCCTAACAATTCACTCACAAGGACGAATTTGTATTGATAAGAATCTTTCTCCCCAAAAAGCAAGGGAAATGGCCCTATGAATTATGAAAAGGCAGTCTCCATGTGCTGCTCTTTAATAGAATCTGACCGGACTGCACCTCCTAATGCATTTGCTCCTGAATTAGTAATAGGTTTCCAACCTCAACGCATTTGCTGCTTGAGCCACTTTCCCTCAACGTTCCACCTTTTTTGGTACAGAAGGCCGAGTCAAGATACATGACAAACATGGTTTCTCTTTTCTTTCTTTACTACTTTTTTTTTTTTAACATATTACCAAAAGATGCAACATGAATTTATAACGATCTGAGTGAAACTTCTATTTACAGTGCTTCCGCTGGACAAGAAAGATTTTTATTCTCCTCCTAGATCTTACTTTGAATTTAACTTTAACCCTACAAAACACATTTTCTGAAATTTCTTCTCAGTACTTTTGAACAATATTTAGATGAAATTTGAGAGAGAAAATCTGATTCCTTTTATAATAGGGAGAAGAGGGGCACGAAGTATTGGCTAAAAACAAAACAGGCTTTAGAGCCTGAAAATCAAATATGATCATTAGGTTGTCTCAGCTGACCCTGAGATAATGTGACCAAAAGGACTCCCTTAACACAAAACAAATTTCACTGTACACTCTATTATCTCTAGGACAGAGAACTATGAAGCCTCCTTTCTGCCACCTGCTACCACACCCCTGGCATGTCTGGCACTGGGCAGCAGGAACAGCAGGGGAGAGGCACCCAGGGTGGGGTGGGAGGGCACTGCATGAACTCCCCCAGGGAATCTTCTTCAGGTGCCAGGTCCCTCGGTGCTCATGCTTACCAACGGTGGCTGCTCATGATCACGTGTGAAGTGAATGAGCTGTTTAAGTGACCCTGCAGTGCCCTCCCTGTCCCTTTCTGCTATTCCCGGAGCATGTTTGTGCTGGTTCTGACAGTTTTGAGTCTCCAGCAGGCCTCCGTGTGGGCTTTGCCCCTGTTTATGGATGCCTTCCCTTACCTGTAGAGATTCCAACTCAGGGAGCCTGAAATACAGCTCAGGCATCTGCACTCCTTAGTTCCCAGGGGACTGCAGTGCCCAGCCAAGAGAGCATGACTGCTCTACTCTGCGGGTTAAACTGCCATCACCTCTTTGTTACCCCTAGAAAACTAGAGAAAGTGCAAATCAATCCTTAGGGTGATAAATGCTTCCTTGTCTCCAGCGGTTTCCTGTTCCAGTACAGGGTACACATTATAGCAAAGTTGCAAACAGATCTAGCTGTCCGGGCTAATGAGAGAACTCCAGACCAAAATAACCTACAAGCTTAATGTTTCCCAGGTTACTTCAACCTTGATTGCAAAGAAGCATAAAAAGGAAAAGTAATTTTTCAGGAACACTGGCTATCTTTCTATTACATGTATTTGTACCATGGGAGATGATGTGAAAAACTAAAGAAAGTCTGGAGTTCTGGGGCTCTAAAATATTACTCTTTGATTCTCACCATGAGTTACCCAAGGGATATATTTATTTCAGACCTAGATTTCCAGAAATGAAAAGACTAGCCAGTCTGCTGTGAATGGCCCAATCCTAATAAAAAAGAACTCAGAACTCTATTTTCTTACCTTCATTTTATTTTACTTGTGTGTTTCCTTAAACTAAAACGGGTTTCTTAGATCTTGCCATGATAACTCTTGAGCACCTGATTATGAAATTAATAAAGACCAAAGAGCAATCAATCTTTTGAAGCATCAACTTGAGCGACACAATCTCCTTTCTCTAAAGCCTTTACTGTCTCTCTGTTTGCCTGGATGGAATTCTTCAGAGTGGCTTTCAAGATGGTTATGAAGTGACCCGCAGTGAGCTCCCAGTCCCCATCTGTCACTCTCAGGACACCTTTGAGCTTGCTGTTCTGCTGGCTTTGTTCCTCCAGCAGTCTTCCTTGTGGACTTAGTTCGGACCTTGTCTGTGGTTTATTTTTTCTTTTATCTATGTATCTAACTAGACACTTAAAATTTCTGATAAATATAACACCCATAAGAGAGAAAGACATTTTTAACGAGAGTTTTTGGAAAATACAGAAATACAAAATCTGTTGGTAGAAATTCTAGAATTATTTTTTCTTTGCTCTTGTTTTGACTTTTAATTTAATCTACACTGATATATTTTCCGTGTCCTTGTAAGCCACTTTAAATAGATTTGGGGATAAGGTAAGAAAAAAAAATCAATAAAATTATAAGAGCAAGAGTACTTGATACAGGCCAGACATCAACCTAAGAATTTTCTGTATAGTAACTCATTTACATTTCAACCACCTCATGAACTACAGGCTGTTATGACCCCTACATGTATAGATGAGACAGAGAGAGTGAAAAACCTCGTGCACACAGCTAGTAAGTGGCAGAGCCAGGATTTGGACCCAGGCCAGCTTGCTGTGGTATGCACAATCCCGACTAATAAGCTACACCCCAATTCCAAAATATATTACTTGCCTTGTTACAAGCAGAACTCACAAATGAGACCCAGGTTTTATGACTAATGATCGCAAGCTTTGATATGTTAATATTTTTAGTCAAATGAATTGATTATCAAAATCTCAACAGGCTTATTTTGTAGAAATTAATCAGCTGCTAGAACAACTATGGAAAGAAAGGAGATGGAATAGCCAAAGAAACCTTTAGGAACAACAGAATTGGAGAACTGACACTACCTGATATCATGAATTGCTCTAAAGCTGCAGTAATCGAGACACTGTGAATTTGGCAATTTTACTTAAGTGCAACTTATCAATTTTTTTCTGTTATAGTTTTATGCTTTTTTGTCCTAGCTGATAAATCTCTGCCTATCCCAAAGTTGCCAGGATGTCCTCTTATGTTTTATTCTAGAAGTTCTATAGCTCTTGTGTTTAAATAACATGCTTCTTAACTTTGCAAGTTGAGTCATTATTGACTGACTTCCTAATATCGAATTTAAGACCTCTAGCCCTCTGACCCTCCCCACTGTCCCCACATTCACCTCCCTCCCTCCATCTCTCCATATAGTATCATACTATACCTGGTTAAATCTGTATTGTTTTACTTTCACAGTTGAGCCATGCACCATGCTTACACGTTTTTCCCCCCGAGATGGAGTCTTGCTGTCACCCAGGCTGGAGTGCAGTGCTGTGATCTCAGCTCACTGTAACCTCTGCCTCCCAGGTTCAAGCAATTCTCCTCACTCAGCCTCCCACAGTGCTGGGATTACAGGCGTGAGCCAATGTGACAGGCTCATGCTTACACTTCTTTTTATGTATATATTTGTTTTTTTCCTGGAGCTAATAACTACCTTGTTTTTTCATTTGCCGAATTTTCTTTTCTTTCTTTTTTGAGACAGAGTCTTGCTGTGTCACCCAGGCTGGAGAGCAGTGACACAAACTCAGCTCACCGCAACCTCTGCCTCCCGGATTCAAGCAAGCATATCTTGCTAATTTTTGTATTTTTGGTAGAGATGGGGTTTCACAATGTTTGCCAGGCTGGTCCCAAACTCCTGACTTCAAGTGATCCACCCTCCTCAGCCTCCCACAGTGCTGGGATTACAGGCATGAGCCACCATGCCAGGCCTCATCTGCTTAATTTTCTATATACTGTTGTTAAATCTTGCCCAAGTTCACCTAAAGAACTCAAAAATTCTTCAATACGTTCACCAATCGCCAGTCAGGAAATATACCACATCCCTCTTCTTATGACTTTTTCAGACACAATTCCTGGGGCCTTTCAGTCACTTCTTGTTCCTCTGGTCTTTGCTGTCTCACTGTGCAATGAATGGCCTGGCTCTTCTCTCCACTCTTCCTGAAATTTCTTTTGCTGTGCTATGTTGAACCTTCTCTTGCCATGACGATTCTTCAACACCCGATTATGAAATTATGAAATTCATAGGCTGGGTGTGATGGCTGGCGCCTGTCATCCCAGCACTGCGTCAGATGACTGGCTCTTTCTAGCAGCTCATTTGCGGACCACAGGTAGGTTTCTATCTCAAAAAGAAAACAAGGGAAGCAAATGGAGATGGAGACATCATGAGTTTCTTGATTCTACCCTCCTACTGGACTGATAATTTGGCTGTTGCCGAATTAGAAGTTGGTAATAATTTTTAGGAAACTCCAAGATTTCCGGTATGGCTGTTGCTAAGCACAATGTGATCTTTCATATAAGCACATTTTGTTCGTTTGTAATTTGTTATTTGTTTGTTTTCAGGAAACTGTAGGATCTTCTCTTCACCTCTCTTGTTCTAAAGTGCAAGGTTCACAGTCGTGAGCCTTGGTGTGGCGCTGTTTTGTGGGGCCCCTTGAACACGGTGTTATCTCATTCTGGAAAACTTTATTTTGTTTCTTTGACAATATGCTCCTATCCACCTTCTCTTTTTTATCTTTGAATCTACTAACCAGTTAATATAATAACACCTTCAAGGCTGATCATCTATCTCATTTATTTTCTGTTTTTTCTTTTTTGTTTTCTTTCTTTTTTTTTTTTCTTTTTGGTGTCCCTGGGTGGTCATGAATCTGTTTTCTATTTCGTTGTCTTTACGGACAATACACTGGAGTTTATCTTCTTGAATTTATTATTTTTAATTCTGAAAGTCACATTTTTATTTCTCAAGAAATTTTCTTATTCTGTGTTTTTTCCTTTTTTAAAGATTGTAAAACAGCACATGATAATAAGTTATATGTAACAAATGTACACCTTAATGAATGACTATAAAATGAATGCCCTGTAACCCCCAGTCTCAGCAGAAAGAGAACATTGCCAACCACCCCAAAGCTGCCTCACACAGGGCCTTCTCCAGAGAGTCTTGTGATAGCCCCAAGATAGAGCTACTATTCTGAGTTTTATAGCAGCTCATATGCTTGCTTTCATTACAGAACTTGTATACACTCCTAAACACTTGATATGTAGGCCAGGCGTGGTGGCTCATACCTATATTCCCAGCACTTTGGGAAGCCGAGGCAGTAAGATTGCTTGAGCCCAGGAGGTCAAGACTAGGTTAAGTAACATGGCAAGACTGCCAACTCCACAAAAAATAAAAATAATTTTTTAAAAATTGCTGGGTGTGGTGGCACCTGTGGCCCCAGCTACTCAGGAGACTGAGGCGGAAGGATGGCTTGAGCCCACAAGGCCAAACTTCGTTGAGCTTTGATTACACCACTGTACTCCAGCCTAGGTGACAGAATGAGACTGTATCTCAAAAAATAATAATAACTTTTAAAAAACCTTAGTTTTGCCTTTCCTAAAAACACGTAACTGGAATAATACTGTATATATTATGTTTAGTCTTTTGCTGAACTTCAGGTTTGAGAAATTCATCCACGTTGCACATAATTTTGTACATTCATGTTCATTCTTTATGGTAGTCTCTTATATAAATATGTTGCAGTGTGTTAATCCTTTTGACTTTTCTCTTTTTTTTTTAGATAGAGTTTTGCTCTTGTTGCCCAGGCTGGAGTGCAATGGTGCGATCTCGGCTCCCTGCAACCTCCACCTCCCAGGAACCAAACCTGCAATATCCCTGAGGTATGCCTGTATATAGCCTGTCTCAGCCTCTCGAGTAGCTGGGATTACAGGTGCCCACCACCACATCCAGCTAATTTTTGTATTTTTAGTAGAGATGGGGTTTCATCATATTGGTCAGGCTGGTCTCGAACTCCTGATCTCAGGTGATCCACCTGCCTCAGCCTCCCAAAGTGCTGGGATGACTGGTGTGAGCCACCATGCCCAGCCCTTTTAACTTTTGATAGATATTTATATAAAACACTGACGTAGAAGTGGGCTTCTTGGGTCACAAGGTAGGCATGTCATA
>PVKP010012506.1:0-58113 GCA_004027715.1 Plecturocebus donacophilus
ATGATCATAGTACCTCTTCCAGAGGGTTGTTGTGTACCTAAAAAGAGTTGTAGTAGTGCAGGGCTTAAATAAGTGCCTGCCACACAATGAGCACCATTGTAGAGTGGCTCTTACTATGATGATCCTAACCTAACCTTGTTATATCTTCAAATTCTTTAAAGTATTTTGATCAACAATGAGATCTGTCTTGAAGACTCAATTATATACCAGTAAAACCCATCAATAGAATCCTTGAAATTAAGACATTTCCTTTTATGATTGCCCAACTAAGATTTTTATTCAAGGATTTGTTTCGCTAATATAATTTTCTATAGAAGGTAGAAGTAGCTATAGTCTTTTAGATCCTGTTTACTTTTGTATATGTGTGATAAGAGAGATGTGTCTGTGTTAAATAATATTTTTTTCCTTTTTGTTGCTCTCTCTATATATCATCTATCTATACCATTTATCTATATCTATCTATTGTCATCTATGTCTTCAATGTAGCCTTTATGCATACCCCAGTGATTGCTTGACATACAGTGGTGTTCAATAAATCCTTGAAAAACTGAATGGATGAATAGGCTCAGATAATATACATTTTTCTTCAGTTTCAGTATACTCATGCCCTGGTGCTTAGAAGCAAACGTGCTGAGAGGTTTTCACCATCACCTTATGTTTATATTTTGCATTTTGGCTTATAAAGCATATTTAGATAGTATTTCTATAATGGCATAATATATGTTGGGCATGTATTTTGTGATTCCAATTACACATATTACAATTGGATATGTTTTTGTAATGTATCCTGCTTAGAAACGTATTCATCAGATGTGTATTTACACATTTTATCCTCAAAACAATTTAGTGAGATAGATCAGACAGATCATAAATTATTTTCAAAGGAGAAAAAATGAATTAAGTAACTTTAAGCAACTCAAACAATAATATAATTAGATAAGTTGTGGAATTGAGGCAAAAATAGAGATTTAACACTTTGTCTTGGGTCACATGCTCATCTTGGGACCACCCCTTGTATGATGAAGGATGCAGTGTTGTAATTGGCCAGACCTTACACATGACTTGCCATGTACTTTTTGAACTATATAAACTGAGAATGAAGGAGAAAAGAGTTATTCAAATGAAAATGTGGTACTATTTTCACAAGAGAAATTGAATGGTGGTTTGGTAAAAATGATAGCTGAACATTGTACCATGTAGCTAGCTTATGACCCACAGGTGCTTCTAATTTGGCTATATATATATATATATTTTTTTGAGACGGAATCTTGCTCTGTCACCTAGGCTAGAGTGCAGTGGCACAATCTTGGCTCACTGCAACTTCCGCCTCCCGGGTTCAAGCAATTCTCTTGCCTCAGCCTCCTGAGTAGCTGGGATTACAGGTGTGCAAACTGTGCCCAGCTAATTTTTGTATTTCCAGTAGAGACGGGGTTTCACCACCATGGCCAGGCTGGTCTCGAGCTCCTGACCTCATGATCCACCCGTCTTGGCCTCCCAAAGTGCTGGGATTACAGGCGTAAACCACCACTCCCAGCCGGCTTTCTCTATTTTTATAGATACCTCATTGTAAAATGGTTTATTCCAAGTTATTTTATTGCCCATTTCTTTCCTCCAATGTGCCACACACATACTTCTACATTTGGAAACAGGCTTACCGCTTGAAACTTTTTTAACTTAAGAATTATACTGTAATATCTTTGGCAAATTTAACTTTCACAACCATTACATTTGTTGATTTTAAATTAAGAAACAAAAGTTCAAAATAATATGTGTGAGAGAAAATGGGTAATTTTGTTAAGGTGAAGAGTAGAAGTACGAAGGTGGGTATATTTGAGAGGTAAAGAGAATTTTAAGTCTACTTAAGACAGCCAGAATCCTACAATCATGTAATAATTAATGAATGAACAAAAATAGCAGAAATGCATAAATATATATGATCATAGATTAATTTAACATGTAAGGCAAAAAATCATTAGGACTGGAAAAAAATTAGTTGGTTTTGAAAAATTGGTCACTTATGTAGATTCAAACCTCTTACCTCTCTGAAATGTAGGCTGTCTTTTCTATCTCAGAAAAAGGAATCAGAATTGAGTAGAAATAACCATAAGCACACAGTCTTGATTCCAGTTCAATTTCTGCTACAAGGAAACACACACACACACACACACACACACACACACACACACACACACACACACACACACACACACACACACAAAGTTTCTACACTGCAAATTCCTGTTCTATAGAATGGGTAGTGGTAAGGTAGGGTCAACTTTCGTTTGGCTCTACAACTCTTAGTGGTGCTTTTGAATTTACAGTTGGAATGGACATTAAACATGTTTTTCATCCTCTTCATCTTATAGATGGGGAAACTGAAGGGCACATTGATTTATCTCAATGAACACATAGGTGGTTATTTTCAATACTGGTTAGCAAATTGCCTAAAACAATTCATGAAAACTTGCTGCAAGGGAGGACAATACAATGCTTCTTTCTTACTTCATCTCCTACAAACTTTCAGATATTCCTGTTCCTTGTCATTTTATTCTAAATAAAACATCTAGGAAGAGGAAGACAAAGTAGAGAGAAGATTCAGCTGGAGAATATGAGGGTTGCTGAAGAGGACTCATCCTCTGATGTAATACAACAGTGAAGCTCTTTATAAGAAATTGAAACAGAGTTTTACCTTGTTCTCCCTTGTTTAAAGTTCAAATTATAAACTTTATATGCCTCATAAGTACATTTTGTGGTAGCTATAGATATGTAGTTCTTAGGAGGCATTTTGAACTGCACTCTCATGCAGTGTTTCCAACTTGGCTTATCTTGAAAGCCAATTGAAGTGAAAGGCTATAAATACATTTACAAACCATTTTCAGATTTTTGAAGGTATTTAAAATGCAGATTTATATTTTTCCTTTCCCCACAAGTTCCCAACTCAGCTGATATTCTCTAATCACTGAAGAAATCTCTCTTCTCATTCTGAGTCCTCCCTCTGAACTTTTATTGCATATTGGCTACTTTTTCAGAGAATGATGCTCTTGACTGTTAGATAATTTTGCTTGAATTTTGGCATTATTTCATTCTGAGGAAGAAGGTTTCCTCCATGTTATTCCAGCTGCACAGGAATTGATCAAAGCATCCATCTGTGCTGTATCACCTCTTCCTTACCAGTAGAGGGCACCCGAGAATTTTAACCAAGTCTTTTAATCTCATTTCCATTTCAAAGAAGCCACAATGGTCAACTTCTATTTATCACCCAAGCAAACTTTTTAGATTTCCCAAAAAACAAACAAAAAACAAAAAAACCCGATGACCCTCTATTGCCTATCAGTAAATTTTCAACCCCTTAGCTTGGATCCTAAGGCCCTCTGTGACCTAACATTTACTGATGAAGCCCTATTCCTCTTCCCCTCTTTCCATATCGAGTGCTATCATGTAACTAGTGTTACCAAATGTTTGGCACTTTTGTATTTATGCACCTCAAAAATATGCTGACATATGCTGACATATTTTTGAGGTGCACAAATACAAAATCTTAGCTTAAGCTTAAAGCACTACCTAAGTTTTCATAAAATCAGTTTCATGGAATTACAGTTCAATTACTATATTTCTATCATTTCATTAGTCAAGAAATACTGACATTTCCTCTTAATGTCAGTAAACAATTTTTAAAAAGCAGTTCTTCATGGAAATGCTAACCAAAAGTTTATTTCCTATTATCTTAAAGGAGAAAAATGGTAATGTGTTTTATATCATGCCAAGGACCCCTAATTAATTTCTAAAATGTTACTACAATATATCAAAGTGCCTATGCATAAACAAGAATTATATTAGGGCACAAACAGTTAAACCAAATAGCAGTTACTTTATATAAAATACATATGTAACATACTATGATCAAAACACCTTGGCAACATGAAGTGGGAAGTAGAATATAGCAATAAATAAATTTATTTTAAATGTACAGCAAAAAGTACATTTAAAAAGTCAATTTTCTGTCTAAACTGTTAGTCACCAAGTAATGTGTAAATATGAAGTTGGAAAAAAGTTGAGAAGGAAGAAAGAAAGAAGAGTCTTAATAGCCTTTGTTTGACACTGGTTATGGAAGGCATTGCTACTGGCAAATTGGGTAGTGACAGAGAAATTTTAGGCAAACCATCAGTTTCAGAGTAATTAATTGTGATTTTCCTTCACTTTGGTTCTGTTGAAGATACACAAAGAAATGCTTTGTAGAATGTTTCTAGCAGACTAGTCAAGGCTTTAAGATCAAACATTTGCAAAATGGAGCTTTGTCTACATTCCTAAGGTTCGTGATGATATATATCATATATAAACATGATATATATATAAATATGATATATATATCAACATTATTATATGATATATATGGGATACAATACTTATTATTTGTTGAACTGCCTCCCTTCACTTAAATCCTTATGTTGATGTCCTAAGCCTCATTACTACCTGAGAATGTGATCTTATTTCGAAATTTACTTGTAGATCTTTACAGAGGTAATCAAGTTAAAGTGAGGTCATTAGGATGGGCCCTGATCTGCTGTTACTGATGTCTTTATAAAAGAAGGACATTTGGACACAGAGTGAGGCCCTGTCTCTAAAAGAAAAATACTGCAAAACAATGTATATTGTACTTTTTATAAATTATTTATATTTTCATTTTTATCACACTTTTTTACTGCCTATGAATTGACTTTAGGTTCTTAATCTCCTTTGAGCTGTAAAGATCTGCAAATAATTTGTATTAAAATTAACTTAAAAAGTATTAGCCATCTTCCAAGATGTGTAAATTTGCAAACCACTCAGGGGCAGAAATACATATTATTTTTTCTATTTCTCAGGCACAGCATTTAATAACTACTAACTACATATTATCCACAGATAAATGTTACTCCTGAGGGAGAAAACTTTTCTATTGCAAACACTCCTTGATTAACTTGAGTAGCCAGTTCCTTGCTTAATGTCTGTAGCTTTCACAGGTGGGCAATACCAATAGTTCTAATGCAACATTCATTTTCACCTAGAGCTAAATCTTAGCTTAAGCTTAAAGCACTACCTAAGTTTTCATAAAATCAGTTTCATGGAATTACAGTTCAATTACTATATTTCTATCATTTCATTAGTCAAGAAATACTGACATTTCCTCTTAATGTCAGTAAACAATTTTTAAAAAGTAGTTCTTCATGGAAATGCTAAACTAATTGGGCATCAATAGTTTTTAAATAAATATTATTGCAAAACTACAAAATAGTATGTCTTTTTGTACTTGAACAGTAAGAGTATCCTATTGGTGGAGTGGAGCCAACATATAGTAGACTAGTCACAATTATTTTTAGAATTGGTGGCAGTAGGGGCTGCCCCTAGTTAGTGTTCACATATAAAAAAGATCTGCTTATGCAAAACTTTTTTTTCTAGTTATTTGTTTTCCTTTGGAACCATGAGACAGTTAATAGTTTGAAGTAGGTACAGAGAAGGGAAAGAACAATCACAAGAAAAAAAATAATTAATAATGGACCCAGGAAGAATCACATGAAGATGACTCTCATTAAAAATCAATGAGACATTGTGATGTTACCATTAAATTATTGCTAAGAGAGTTGGAATCCTAAGAAAGTGGCGTCTACTGGGTAATATGCAATAATAGGAATTAAATAGGACACATTTGCCCAGGGATAATTTCGGTTAATGATGCAACAAAATCAATAGGTAAAGAGTGTTCCATTATCTTACATTAAGCTAACCTCTTTTAATGAGGAGCAAAGTATTGAGGTATCGAGGCTGCATGACTGTGACTCTTGTTTGAAGTTTTAGGTAGCTAGACACACCAGCCTGATTTCTTTCCATTTTACCTCTTGATTCCAGAAAAGGAAAGTGTGACCAGAGCTCCTATGGGTAAATTTGGGCAGGCCAGTTGAAAATGTTTCAGGGGATTTGTTTTGACATGCACCGTGGATCCTTGTCCAGATTTCTGTACTGATTTCTTCCAACTGACTATAGTCCTGACTGTGACCCCTGCTCCTCTGCACCCGAAGACTTTGTACCTACAAACATGTCTAACTAAGTAAGAACCATAGGAATCACACCCATGGTCCTGGTTATATTGCCTTTGTGTGTGTGCAGGAATCTCTTTTAATCCTCCTGTCCAGAAGTGCCTTAACATGGATTTCATTATTTAATAATTACTATTATCATGTTTTAAACTCCATAAAATAAAATTTTTGCTTGAATTTTTAGTGCATGATATTTGGACTTTTAGTGTTTGATGCTTTAGATTTCTAATTATGTTTTATTGACGGTAAAAGTAAGCTGATCTCTGTCTCAACACTGTCCCAGATTGATGGGAAAGCATGAGCTGGTTCCTCCTATTGTGTCTTAGGCCAGGAAAGGGCTTTCTTTCCTTCCCAGATCACCATCTATTGCCCAGAGCTCTTCCATTTTCTCTTTTCTAGAGAGATACAAGTGTTCTGGGCCATTGAAAGGGAGACTATTCTATGTATGGTAGATACGATGGAGATTAAGTAAGTTTTGAAAACATATAGGCATCATTCCTGCTGGACTCACAATAGGTAATCACCTATCTGCTGTCAATGAGAAGGTCAAGAAAGGCAGTGCTGCAGGGCAGGTGCTATGCAGTTATCATTTAATGAAGACTACAATATTTCCAAGCACTAACACCTGATCTGACCACTGAGTTTGTTCTCATTTGCTCCCTGTTTCTCTCTAGTCTGTGTAATAATCCATGACCAACAAAGCCAGGCCAATTCTTCAATGTCTAAAGTTTAACTCTTGTGTTCCCTTCGCTTCCCTTCATCCCCTACCCTGTGAAAGCTTTACCTCCTCTGGGGATTGGTGTGTGTGTGTGAGTGTGTGTGTGTGTGTGTGTGTGTGTGTGTGTGTGTGTGTGTGTGTGTATTTCAGAGGGAACTTCAATCTTCTTTCTTTTAGACTGTGGCTTTGGAAGAGTTTCCTACTTTTGTTCTCTGATTTTGAACTGCTAGGGCTAGGGGTACAAGTGACTGAATCACAAGGGGCTGAGTGGAGATATTTCAAAATGATTTTTAAATTTTATGACTTTAAATAAAATGACTACTTGTGAAACACGTTTAGCACAGGCAGTCTGTGAATGTGGGAGCAGCAATGATGCTGCATATCTGTCTCATCAGTCACTGGACTGTTACATAATTGCTTTTTCATAGGTCTTTCTCCCATAGCAGACTAAATCTTCCTTTTAGTCTAAATTTTTAAATTAAATAACATCAATTTATCCTTTCAACCATTTTTAAGTGTGCAGGTTAGTGGCACTAAGAACATATATATTGTTATGCAATTATGAGCACCATGTATCTCCACAGCTTTTAAATCTTCCCAAACTGAAACTATACATATTAAATGACAACTCCCAATTCCTCCTCCTTTCTTTGTCTGGCAAGCACTGTTGTACTTCGTGTCTCTATAAATTTGATTACTCTAGGTACCTTAGGTAAGTGGAATCATATAATACTTGTTCTTTTGTGATTGTTTTATTTCACTTAGCATAATGTCCTCAAGGTTCATCTATGCTGTAGCATGTCAGAATTTTCTTCGTTTTTGAGACTGAATAATACTTCGTTGCGGTATATATCACATTTGTTTATCCATTCTTCCAACACTTTTGTTGCTTCTACCTTTTGGTTATTGTGAATAATGGTGCTATGAACAAGGGGGTCATAAAATATTTGTTTGAGTCCTCTTCAGTTATCTTGAGTGTATACCCGTAAGCACAAATGCTGCATCATATGATAATTCTGTTTAATATTTTGATGAACTACCATACTGCTTTTTAAAGGGGCTGCCTCCTTATACATTTCTACCAGCAATGCACGAGTTTTAATTTTCCCATATCCTGGCCCAAGATTTGTTATTTTCTGCTCTTTCTTTCTTTCTTTTTTTTTTAATTATAGTTTAAGTTGTGGGATACATGTGCAGAACGTGCAGGTTTGTTACATAGGTATACACACGCCATAGTGGTTTGCTGCACCCATCAACCCCACAACTACATTAGGTATTTCTCTTAATGCTATCTCTCCCATAGCCCCCCAACCCCTGTCAGGCCCCTTTGTGATGTATGTGATGTTCCTTTCACTGTGTCCTTGTGTTCTATCCATGTGATGGGTATAAACACATTTTTCATGGTGGGCTAGAATAATGTCTTCATCTGCATACTTGTTATGATTTGGATGCAATTTGTCCCTGTTAAAACTCATGTTGAAATTTGATTTTTAATGTGGCAGTGTTGAGAGGTGGGGCCTAGTGGGAGGTGTTTCGGTAATGGGGACAGATTCCTCAAGAATGGATTAATACCATATCATGGGAGTGAGTTCCAGCTGTCTCTGGACTGCATTAGTTACTGTGAGAGTGAGCTGTTCTTTCTCATGTTTGGTCTCTTGGCACACACCCACTACCAGAGAGCAGTGAGGCCCTCACCAGATGTGGCTGCTCATCTGGGACTTTTTAACCACCAGAATTGGGACCCAACTAAACCTCTTTTTAAAATAAAATATCTAGCTTCAGGTATTCTGTTATAGCAACACCAAACAGACTAAGACAATACTCCCATCATTGCATGCATGTGCCTGGCTTTACAGATATTTAAAATATATTTATTGAATTGTTATTAGATGGCTCTAGCTGACGCTCTATAGTTTCTCATTATTGTAAGAAACTATATTATTCATGGGTTTAGGATAACTCTGAGGAAGGATTTTCTAATAAACTGTGCTGGCATAATCTCATATCTTGCTTAAGTATCATTCCTATGTAGAGTGTGTGCAATAAGAGAAAGTTTAAGAATTATTTGCTAATTGTACAAATAACCATGCCAAATTTGCCAACAATGGCTTCTGTCATCTATAGATGGACATTCTTTGTTTTGGGAAGGATTGCTTGAATGTATTTTGTTGTTGTTTTGGGAGGTTTTATTTTTTCTTACGTGCATGCGAAGCAATTAAATACTTTTTGTTTTGGGGAACAAATACTATCTTCAATTTTCCTAATTCACTAAGTTCCAAATATGTTGGTGGGAAGGTCAGCAAGGTGAGAACACTTATATAGAAACTGAGTAGGCTTCAGAAAAGTTATGGAGCTGTTAGATTGCATTTTCCTTGAGGTTCAACATTATAAGAACCTCTGATGGGTTCAGGAAACCCTAACTAAGAGCAATTGTCAGTAATTAGACATGAGGGTCCCCAAGGAGAATTCATCATGGTGGTGTTTAACAGGTGGTCTGCACAACACCAGGGCCTAGAATGTCCTGAGAGAGGTCTAGAAACACTAGTTCTGTAGATGTCCCTTGAGCAAAATCTCCAAACCTGTGCATGTGTGTGCGTGTGTGTGTGTGTGTGTGCGTGTGTGTGTACATGTGCGTGTGTGCATGTGTGTGCGTGTGTGTGTGTGCACATTGAAAGATCTATGTTGCTAAAGATTGGGTGCCCAGGTGTCCTGATGCAGAGGCAGAGGCACACTCTGAGAAATCTGTGCTGTTCCGGTGACTCTGCACAGTGGGGTCTTTTACTGGGCACTGTCTTCTGTAAATCGGAGGTCCTAGATTTTGTTGGCAATAATTGCCACAATCATTATGAAGCTTCTGATAGCAAACTAGGACTGTGTTTGGCTTCTAGAATCTAAGCTGGGGGTCAAGCAAGCATTAGGTCACCACTGAGTTTCCAGCAGGGAACAAGGGCTGTCTTTGGTGGCTGGGCAGCTCGTTCCTGACAACATCACCAGAAGCCAGTGCTATCTGTTGAGATAAGAACAAGGTCTCTAGATCCAAACGGCCTGCATGTAACTACTGGCTCTCGGCTTCAGTTTTGTCCTAAGAAAAATAGGTATGATTATAGCTCTAGTATTAAAGGTTTGTTATAAAGATTTACAACGATGCCTATTACAAAGCAGCACTCAGTAATGTTAGGTAGCAGAAGAAAAGAACAGCAGCCCTATAAGGAATTGCCTAAAATTTCCACTTGTTCTCTATTAGTACCTAGAATCACACCTAGTACTGAGTGGTTTATCATGGTCTTTAAGACTGTGCGAGAAGGCTGGGCACAGTGGCTCATACATAATTACAACAATTTGAAAGGCCAAGGCAGGAGGATCACTTGAGGCCAGGAGTTTGAAACCAGCCTGGGCAACATGGGGAGACTCTGTCTCTCTATGGAAAATAACAAATTAGTCATGCATAGTGGTATGCACCTATGGTCCCAGTTACTAGGGAGACTTAGGTAGGAAGATCACTTGGGCCAGGGAGATCGAGGCTGCAGTGAGCCATGATCACACCACTGTACTCCAGCCTGGGCAACAGAGTGAGGCCCCACCTCAAAAAAAAAAAAAAAAACTGTTAGGAAGGAGAGGATTCTGGATTCTGTAGTCATTCAAATTAAAAGGAGGATAAATGCCACCTTTCATCCTAATTGGCAAAGTTGAACATAATTCTTTTCATATTTCTATGTAGGCATCCTTGTCAGATTAAAGTACCACTCAAAAGGTCTTACTGGCTAATATTTCTATCAAGTTATAACCATTCCCAAACCCCTCAGGAGAAAAACCTGGATTCTATTCTGAGCGTTTTTTTCTTCCTTGAACTCCACATTTAGTCAGTCACTACATACTCTCTGGTTTTCCTTCATGATGACCCTTGCATCTCTTTCTCCCTCTCCATTCTCACTTCAACTTCTCCGATCCAATCATCCTATCCAGACAGATTCTCAATAAGCTACACATGCTTAAGTACTGCAGGACAGAAACAGGTTCTAGAGCTTGTGTTCATTTGGGAGCAAACAGAGTTGTACCCTGGCAACACTTGAAGTAGGTAAAGTTAGGCTTTGGTGTCTCATTCTTTGCCAGCATTTTCTCAGGGTGAGAAAAGCTTGCTGTGGCTTCTGGCCAGTACTGTACATCAGCAAGCACATTCCCCACAAATTCGGTATTAGTTAATGATTTCCCACTCTGCTGCAGAAAGAAGACAAGATCTGAGAATGGTCTCTTAGTTTCCCTGAAAGATCATATGCCCCGTGAAATAGAGCTGTAGTGCTCTTTTCATTGCTGTAGTATAACCATGTGATAGGACAACCACATGGAATTGCAAAGAAAGGCATAAATATCAAGACTGCCAACATCTTAGAAAGACAGAGGGTTGACTTGCTTGGCTGAGGCAGATGTGGTTTCTATCTTAGGAAAGACATTCAATGAGGGTTCTTCCCCATGTCACTCCCACCTTGCTTCTGTACCCTCACTTCTTTATATTCAGGGCCAGAACTTTTGATTTATTCATTGTGATTTTCAAAAATCTGCAGAAAATTAAATTTATCTCCTACCCCTAGCTTCTGATCCTATCTAGGTTGATTATCTACTTTTGTGTGAATATTAACAATGAGAACCATTTTCAGCAATTTTTACTATAAAAACAATATGAATAGAAATTAATTTAATAATATTGAATATGCTTTAAGAAAACTCCACTATTTCACTCTGCATATTCTGACATGCATTCCTAACTGAGAACAATTGCTTCAAAGCATATGGGCATTTTAGTTAAATATGTGTCCTCATGCGTCAGACAGGTTTGACTTTAAAGCTTGGTCTCACCATTTGCCAATACTAGAGTTTCTTCTGTATGTTATTTACTATCTTGTCGTTTTAGTTTCCTTACCTACCCATTAGTTTTCTTTCACACATAAAATATAATGTACAATACTTAGCTCAATGCCTGGCCCTTAGAGAGCACACAATATAAGAAAGATCAATTGTTTAGCTAAGAAGGCCTTTAGGTATCAGTTCACTCTAGCCTGCCCTTTTCAGATCAGAAACAAGCTTTGAGACTGGAATCCAAGTCTCATTACATCCTATAAGCTAGGTGGCATCCACCAGAAAGCATGGGTTTTGGAACCTGATGGATCTAAATTTAATTCTATTTGTTTTTCCAATTACCTCATAAGCTTTGTTTCATTACTCTCAGCCCTAGTTTTTTATCATAATGAAAAATACAAAAATATTATTAGAATATAACCTATATTGATAAAGCACTAAGGCAATTCTTGGCACAAGGTGACCATACCAAAAATATTTGTTTTTCCCAGTAGCATTCCAAGAGTGAGGCAGTAGGTATGATCTGCTCCAAGTATAGACAAGAAGAAGGGGCATTATTTGTAGAGAACTTAGAAATGGGAGTAAAAGCAACTCTTCTTTTTATTATCGCTATGCACAACAATTATAAACAATGTCACAAATTCATCAATAAATACTATTCTTTGAAAAAGTGTTTTGTTGGTCTAAGTTCCTAATTATTGGGCATACTGTTGAGATTGTGTGTGTGCACGCACATGTGCACATGCGTGCTTTTCAAACTGACACATTTCTATCACTTTTCCTTTAGATTATGTTGTATTCTACATGCAAGTTAATTCAGGCGTTGGCCCCTGGCACATATAGACTGTTATAATCATTCATTTTGAGTGCGATTTTGTAACAGAGGGCCTTTGCCCAATCTTCCCCATACTCAGATCACATGCCTTCAGACTGGTGCTGTTTCCAGTTTATCAAAGACACCAGCCTATGTGTATATCCAAGTTTAGTTTCAATCAGAATCTCTTTTATGTAAGAATAAATGTGCTAATATGACACTTTCCAAATGTCAATTCTACCACAGTCAGAGGATGAAAAGATGTAATCCTTGACTTTTTCTTTCTGCTCTGGTTGGGGAATAGTCAAAAGGAATTTGATTAATCTGATTTTGCCAGCATTTTAAAAAAAGTGTTCCATAGACAAATGAGAATTAAAATATGTTTTTAGAAATAAAAGGAGAATAGAGAGCCTGATCTCATGTGATACTGTTTTTAACTAAGTGATTCAAGATGTCTATGTAATAAACCATTTGGAATGTAGTGACCATCTAGGATTAATACTAGAAATGGAGGCTGAGACTTTCCCTCCAAGTAGTGGCACAAAAGAAAGCCAAGCAAGCTAAAACGGAATGGCTGGGATGTGCTTAGGAAATGAGGGATGTCCTCAGTAGGAAAACATTAAAAGTGGATTTAGGTAGAAATGTTAAGTCCTATGAAGGGAGAACAGACATTAACATCAATTGGCACAAAGAAAAGATGGAAAAGATACATATATTAATTGATTAAAAGAAAAATAGAGTAGTGAGCTAGAAAACTGTTAATTTTCAGTCTATTAGCAATTCCCAATTCCTTTTTCCATGCTCACCTGCAGGTATAGAGGCTGAAAAAGGTACCCTTTTTTACATCCCTTGCAGAAGTGGGATGTTGCTCAGTTCTGAGCAATGAGATACAAACAGAAAACTGTTGGGGATTCTACAAAGGATTATCCTCTCTTGGAAAAGGAGAAAGATGTAGGAGGAAAGCTTTATTTCCCCTCCCTATTTCCCCCGACCTAAGATGTTATTATATGATGACATGATGTTTGGAACTTCAGTACCCATTCTGCCACCATGATAAGAGGTATATAGCTAAAGCACTAAGGATATCAGACTAGAAAAACAAAGAAGCCTAGGTATTCCTTGGTATAATTCAACCACAAACCAACCTTGCAAATTCCTATATAGAGACTTCTTTTCTTATAATTTTAAATAAATATTTGTTTTGTTTTATTAGTGGTATAAAAACTATGTTATCACCAATTTTTAAAAATGTTACCAATATACAATATTTCAAGTGAGAAAAATTGAATATAGAATCTTTTTTTGAAATAAAAAAACTTTATGATACAAAGAATATAGTGGTCTGGTTATAAAATTGGATTATTTCAATATTCTGTTGTAATTACTGTTGTATTTGAAAAAGATAATAAAAGAAGGATATGATTGGCTCTGATTACTAAACAATGATATTCATTTTTCAATTTTACCCACCAATGGGAAAACTTTTCTTTTTAACCTCTTTTTGTTGAAATAAAAGACTTCAGTAGTGTTAGCCAGATATTCTATTACTTGTAGCTAAATGTATTCCAGCTGTTAAAGCAAGAAATCGATTAATTAGCAATATTTAGACAGTGTTTTGGATCATACTAGTCTTTTCCTAGACATTCCAGACCATTGCAAGAACAAAAGAAAATGTTTCTTTCATTTCTAGTTTATGCTAGGAGGCGTGAATAAGCAATTTAAGTTCTTCCCATTCACCAAATAATCAGTTTATTCTAATTTATTTATGTCTGATGGTGACAGAATAGGTATATCATGTATATCTGAGGAAAACTGAGGCAATCACTTAAGAAGAACATAGCTTGTCATCATATTAAGAAAAAATAGTAACAACAAATATGTCTATAAAAGCTGTTTATGAGACAAACTTAAAACAAAGCCAAGAAAGAAAAACTGTAAAAAGATTTGGCAAATTTTAACAAAAGTTATGAAAATATTGATATCAAACGGAAGAGAAATTTAACCAAAAATCAGTACATGGAAAATGATCAGTATCTTGAAGAAAGGTACAATTCTCTAGGAAGACTTTTTAAAAGGTAGTTTATTTGAATTTTTCTCAAAACATTTTTCCTCTTTTCAAACTTTTATTTTAGCTTTGGAGTTACATGTGAAGATTTGTTACTTGGGTATATTGCATGATACTAAGGTTTGGGACATGAATTATCCTGTTATTTAGGTAACAAGCATAACATCCAAGAGTTTTTCAACCCTTGTCCCCTTTTTCCCGCCCCACTTTAGTAGTTCCAGTGTCTATTGTTGCCATCTTTATGTCCATGAGTACCTGATGTTTAACTCCCACTTATAAGTGAGAACATGTGACAATTTTGTTTTCTGTTCCTGCATCAATTGATTAGGGTGATGGCCTCCAGGGGCATGCATGTTGCTGCAGAGGACATGATTTCCTTCTTCTTTTTTTTTCATTGCTGCATGGTACTCCCTGCTGTATATGCAGCACATTTTCTTTATCTCATCCACTGTTGCTGGGCATCTATGTTGATTCCATGATGTTGCTATTGTGAGTAGTGCTGCAGTGGACATGTGAGTGCCTGTGTCTTTTTGGCAGATGATTTGCTTTCTTTTAGATATATACTCAGTCATTAGATTTCTGGGTCAAATGGTAGTTTTAAAAAGATTTAGAATCTAAGAATTGATGACAAAACTGTTAAAACCAGAAACTTACTGGGAGACTGTAAGGTATTTATCTCTGAAATGATTGGTTAAATTGACAAAAAGGAAAGTAAACAATGAAGACTTTCATTATTACTCTAATTAACAATGTATATACAATTATATATATATATATCTAATAAACTACAACATATATAATGTAATACTATATGTATTATATTTTTCTCCCATAATAAACTCTAGGTTGAGAAAAAAATCAGAGCAAATGTTTCAGGTTAGCAGTTAAAAATAATGAGAACACCAAATAGAAAAATTAATTATTGAAGGAAAGCCTAGTATAATCCTGATGTCAAAACCAATCATAAATGGCATAGAAAAATAAAACTACAAACAACTGCAAAAATGCTGATAAAACATTTCTGAATTAAATTCAGCATTGTATTTATGGAATAACGTAAAGAAATAAAAGTAAAATATTAGGAGAACTCTTGACACAATTAGATTAACAATTAAAGAAGATTATGTGATTATCTCAACAGTTGTCAAAAAATTGCTTATTGTTTTGAGTTTGTTTTTTTATGAAGTGTAGCAAGTACTTAAAGAAATTCATCAAGCAAAAGTACAGATTCTTTCATATTTTTACATGTTTTCTCAAATATTTACAATCATCTCATTCATCCCTAAATCAACAGAATTTTTTTTGATGATTTGCCAAAATATTCCTTTATTTAACATTTATTCAACAATTATTTGCTGACTGGGATAAACACAACAAACTAGTAAAATTAGTAAACAAAATAATTTCTTATCTAGATAAATATAGAGTGAATCAGGAGGGTAACAGGATAGAAACCACTGTGAGTGTTGTATCACTTAGGATCATGTTTATCTGTCATTATCAGAAATCTTAATAGTGGTTTAAACAATTAAAAAATTATTCTTTTCATGAAATAAGAAGTTTGAGTTTTTAGTTCACAGCTAATATGCTATTATTAATAATGCCAGCAAAGAACCAGGCTTCTTTCTCTCTGTTCTGCCCCATTTATCAGGAATTGCTGTACATCTAGCTTTCTGTTTGCATTCCAGGGAGGAAGAATGAAGTAGAAGAAACCACAGCCACTTCAGCTTACGTCTCATGGGCCAGAACTGGTACTAGCCATAAGGAGGTTGAAAAATGAAGCCTTTATTTTTCCAATACCCACTTGAGAAAGCAAAGCGAAAGGAAGTTAGAATGGGTTAGCCATAGGTTGCGCCTTTAGGAAGTAACATTTGAACTAAGACCGTAAAGATGAGAAGGAATCCAGGTAAAAACTAGGAAAGTAGTATTCCAGGCAGATCCCTCCTGGAATGCTCAAGGACAGGAATGGAGCTTAATGCAACTGGAGTACAGGGTGCAAATAGAAGCATGACATGAGGTGAGGTTGGAGAGGAAGGCAAGAATTGGATCATGCAGGGTCCTGTAGGTCACAACAAGGCATTTTGATTTTTCTTCTAATTGTAGTAGAAGAGTTTTAAACTGAGAAGTATTAGGACCTGATAACATTTTAAAGACTTCTCTGGCTGCTTTATGGAAAATAGATTAAAATGGGGTAAGAGTTGAAGGAAGACCAGTTAACTGTTCAGCTGTTTAGTTAGGAACCAGTGGTGGTTTGGATTAAGTAGAATGGACATGGATATAAGGGGAAAGATTCGAGATATATTTTGGTCAGAGAGCATTCCTATGGCTTGTTGACTAATTGACTAGAGAGGGAGAAGGAAAAGGAAGAATCAGAGATGAGTCCTAGGTCTTGATTTGAGCACCCTTGTAGATCATGGTGTCATTTACAGAAATTGGAGAGACTCATGGCAAACTAAGTTTGGAGCAGAGAATGGAGTGGACTCTACAGCTTGTTTTAGAGGTGTTAAGTTTGCAATGCTCATAGAACGTACAAGCTCGCAGCTGCCTCTATGAGACCAGTGTTCAGTCAAGATGTCATGGTTACAGTTAAAAAAGTCATCACCATAACAGCCAT
Source organism: Plecturocebus donacophilus (assembly GCA_004027715.1). Classification (NCBI taxonomy): domain Eukaryota; kingdom Metazoa; phylum Chordata; class Mammalia; order Primates; family Pitheciidae; genus Plecturocebus; species Plecturocebus donacophilus. The sequence continues at coordinate 17,134 of PVKP010012506.1, forward strand.
TTTTCCAATCTATAGGTGAAACATATCACTTAGAATTTCAGTGATGATTACCAGAAGATTAACAGCAGAATTATACCAAGAACCAGCTAGGCCATACAGACACCCACCCAGGTGGCACTGAAGGAATTGAGAAGCAGACACTCAGAACGACCAAGTGTGACTATCCGAGGGGCCAGGAGCCTTCTGAGCTGAGAGCCTCAGGGCTGACAGCATTCCAGGCTGAAGGCCCCGAGCAGACTCTGACCCACACATTTATTCTTTCTGAACAGGTGATTATTATTAAAGATGTTTGGTATTTTCTCATAACACAAAATATGCCAGGTAGGCAACTGGTGCCCGCTTACCAGGGATCACAGACAAACAAAAAGGTATTCTCCTCAAGGGAGCCATGGGGGCAGGGTAAACTTAGTATTTCTCAACAGAATTAGTCAAAAGTTAATATCCCTTGTCAGATGAGTAGTTTACAAATATGTTTTCCATTGTGTAGGTTGTCTCTTCACTTTGTTCATTGTTTCCTTTGCTGTGCAGAAGCTTTTTAACTTGATATAGTCCCATTTATTCATTTTTGCTGTGACTGCCTGTGGTTGTGGGGTATTAATCAAGAATTTTTTCCTAGACCAATGTCCTGGAGATTTTCCTCAGCATTTTCTTGTGGTAGTTTCATAGTGTGAGGTCTTAGATTTAAGTCTTGAAATCATTTTTATTTGATTTTTGTGAATGGAGAGAGAGGGGAGTCTAGTTCCATTCTTCTGAATATGAACATCCTGTTGACTGTGCACCATTTATTGAAGAGATTATCTTTTCCCCTGTCTATGTTCTTGGCACCAGTGTTGAAAATGAGATCGTAGGTGTGCAAGTTTGTTTCTGGCTTCTCTTTTCTGTTCCATTGGCCTCTGTGTTTGTTTGTATGCCAGTACCATGCTGTTTTGGCTACTATACATCTATAGTATAATTTCAAGTCAGGTAATATAATTCCTCCAGTTTTGTTTTTTGCTTATGATAGCTTTGGCAATTCTGGGTCTTTTGTGGTTTCATATAAATCTTAGTATTGTTTTGGCTATTTCTGTGAATAATGTCATTGGTATTTTGATAGGAATTGCATTGACTCTGTAGATTGCTTTGGGTTTTATGGGCATTTTAAGATTATTGATTCTTTAATCCATAATCATGGAATATTTTTCCATTTTTTGGTATCCTCTTCAATTTCTTTCATCAATGTGTTATGATTTGCATTATAGAGATCTTTCACTTCTTTGGTAAAGTTAATTCCTAGATGTTTAACTTCATTTGTGGCTATTGTAAATGTTATTACTTTTTTATTTCATTTTCAGAATGTTCACATTGGCATATAGAAATGCTACTGATATTTATGTGCTAATTTTGTATCCTGCAACTTTACTGAACTTGTTTATCAGTTCTATAGTATTTAGGTGGTACAAATACTATATGTATATAGTATGTAGTATATAGGTTTTTACAAATAGAAGATTATATCATCTGCAGCAAAGGACAATTTGACTTCTGCATTTCCAACTTGGATGTCCTTTATTTCTTTTCCTTGTCTGACTCCTCTAGCTAGGACTCCAGTACTATGTTGCATAACAGTGGTGACAATGAGCATTCTTGTTTTCTTCCAGATCTTAGATGAAAGGATTTCAGTTTTTCCCCACTCAGCATGATACTAGCTGAGGGTCTGTCATATATAGCCTCAGTATGATGAAGTAGATTCCTTCTATACCCAGTTTTTTAATAAAAGGATGTTGAATTGTATCAAATGCTTTTTCATCATCACTTGAAATCATCATGTGGTTTTTATCCTTCATTCTGTCGATATGATACATCACACTGATTGACTTGCATATGTTGAACCATTCTTGAATCTCAGGATGAATTCTACTTGGTCATGATGAATAATCTTTCTAATGTATTTTTCAATTCAGCTTGCTAGCATTTTGTTGAGGACTTTTGCATCAATATTCATAGGAGTTATTGGCCTGTAGTTTTCTTTCTCTGATATGTCTTCAGCTGGTTTTGGTATCAGGGTAATGCTGGCCTTATAGAATGGGTTTGAAAGCATTCACTCCTCCTATATTTTTTGGAATAGTTTGAGTAGTATTGGTATTAGTTATTCTTAAAATGTTTGATAGAAGTCAGCAGTGAAACCATTAGGTCCTGGGTTTTTCTTTACTGGGAGACTTTTTATTCCAGCTTTGATCCCATTCCTTATTATTGCTCTGCTCAGGTTTTGAATTTCTTCCTGGCTCAATCTTGGTAAGTTGTATGTATCTAGGAATTTTTCAATTTCTTCTAAATTTCTCATATTTAGAAGACTACTACAGACTATAAACAAAATTGACAAACAAAATTGACAAACCTTAGATTAAGAAAAAAAGAGAAGATCCAAATAAAATCAGAAACACAATAGGAAACATTACACTTGATACTGCAAAAATTCAAAGAATCAAGAGAGACTATTTTGAATTTTGCAGTATCAGTTGTAATGTCTCTTATTTCGTTTCTCATTTTATTTGGATCTTCTCTTTCTTCTTAGTCTGACTAAGGGTTTGTCAATTTTATCTTTTCAAAAGAAAACTTATTGTTTCATTGCTCTTTTGTATTTTTTTCATTTCCATTTCATTTATTTCTTCTCTGGTCTTCATTATTTTGGATTTGATTTGCTTTTGCTTTTCTAATTCTTAAACATGCATCATTATGTTGTTTATTGGAAGCTTTTCCTCTTTTTTGATGTAGACATGGATAAGCTACAAAATTCCCCCATAGTACTGCTTTTACTGTATCCCATAGGTTTTGATATGTTGTGTTTCCTTTATCATTTGTTACAAAGCATTTTAAAATTCTTTCTTAATTTCTTGATTGATCCACTTGTCATTCAGGAGCCTATTCTTTAGTTTCCATGTGTTTGTATAGTTTCCAAATTCCTCCTGTTACTGATTTTTGGTTACATTTCATTGTGGCCAGAGAAGATGTTTGGCATTACTTCAATATGTTGAATGTTTTAAGACTTGCTTTGTGACCTAACACATGGTCTATTATTGAGAATGATCCATGTGCTAAAGAAAAGAATGTGTATTCTGCAGTCACTGGGTGAATGTAAATATTATAAGATCCATTTGGTATATAGTGCACACTGAGTCTAATATTTCTTTGTTGACTTTCTGTCTGGAAGATCTGTCCAATGCTGAAATGGGATGTTGAAATCTCCAGCTATTATTATATTTGAGTATCTCTAGTAATGTTTGCTTTATACATCTCAGTGCTCAAGTGTGGGTATGTGACCAAATTCCGGGGAGTAGGGAAGGCTCAGCTTGCCTGAGAGGATGTTCTTTCAGACTCTTGGTCTCTCACTCACCCAAAATGGGAGAGGGGACCATGCCGGGCATGGTGAGCAATTAAGTAAATATCGAACCCCAAAGAGTTTTGCAGAAAATGATTTATTTAGGCAGAGAGAAAAAAAAAAAGGTGAAAGAAATAGAAAAGAGAAATAGCAGCTTCCATGAGGTCCTGGAAGGGGATCCAGACATGGAGTCCACACCGAGGTGGCAGAAGGGGACTTTTAAACTGGGAGGAATTCCTGCCCCCTTCAGGTTTTCTGGGCCTATGAAAGGAGTTCCTTTAAACTTCTTCTGGAGTGATTGATCTTTGATTCTTTCCTGTGCACTCCAAAGTTTAAACAAAGACCTCTAGTCCCCGGATGGAGAAGTGGGGTGGGGAGGTATGGTGCTTGGAGGTTCTTGCCTTTGAAACTACGTCCCCTTGTGGACCTGGGAAGATAATACATTCCCTCAGTGCCCCCCCTTCTGAACAGGAAAATCTGACTGCTGTCGGGACACAGGCGTTGATCACTCTTTAGCGACTTCCTTCTGAAATGGGGCATAGAAGGGGCCCTGCAGTTGAGGTTTTCTCCAGAGGGGAGCCTTTTAGGGGTGCAGGTTGATCCAGGGGTCCATGATAGAGCTCATGAGCCATGGACATTCGGGGTTCCAGTGGCAGGATTATTTGTAGCCTTATGGTTCTAGAAGAAATGAATGTGACTAGGAGAAGATATAGCCAGGATGGCCAGTTGTTAGACAAGCTTCACGATACTATTTCTGGAAGGTCTTTAGCCCTGTGTTCAATTGATTCCAGAGTTCTTTAACGTTGTTTAAAACAACACTTAACTGATTTATAAAATAGCAGTATTTTTCCTAGAAAGAGACAGGTTCCCTCTCTCTCTGTTGTTAGCAGATATAGGACACTTTACTTTGAAGAGCTATGGCAGCAAAAGAGTTAAGCTGTTTTGCCGATTGAGCTGCCTTTGCAGAGAGAATTAGCAACCTTTTTATGTTATTAATTAACTCCTGAGATAACTTATAGTAACTGAATAAAGGTAGTAACTTTTTAAATACCAGCACCAACTTTTCCTTTTTCAATGCCCCACCCCCTGCTTTTTATGAGAGGAATAATTGGAGTTTGAGAGATAGCAAAGTTAAGAGTTCTAGTCCTGTTAATGCCAGGATAAAAAGTAGACTTATGTTTGATTGCTTTCCTGGGGATCTTGTCAGAAGAGCCGATGCAGATCATCTAATGGCTCACAGGTGTACAAAGGGTCATTTGGAACTTCAGGCTGTAGAGTGGAGAGTTTATGACTCTTCAGGAGATGTCCAAGGCTTCAGCCGAGTGTGATAAATTCATGAGTCAATTCCCACTGCCTTAACTGCCATTGGAGTAGACAGAATAACTGAAAATGGTCCTTCTCAAGATGGGCCTAGAGAGGGAGAGTCTGAGGGGAGAGATTTAACAAGCACCAAGTCTCCAGGGCAGGAAAGAAATACTGAGAAGGTCATGCCAGTGTCCAGGAGGAGATTGACCTCCTGGCCCTCTATGGTCAGCTTTACCCGGGGCTCTGTGAGGGTGATGACTTGTACTGGCGCTTGCCCCAGGCACCCTTAGTCCTGCAGTCGGGTCATCTGGTCAGACACCTCAGGCCTTGGGAGCCTTCATCCCCTGGGACAGTGTGCTTTCCAGTGATCTTGGCATAGCAGGCAAGGACGAGGTGGTCCATTCCTCTGGGGGCAATTTTTTATAAAATGTCCCCTCAGATCACACTGGTAACAAGCTCTGCCACACTGGCAGCTAACTCAAGCCTTTCCCTCATTTGAACCCCTGGGGTCTGCTTGCCTGAGGGCCAGGACTAGGGCTGCGGCTTTTCTCTGGTCTCTCCTGTTCCTTTAAACCTGTTCCTCCTGGTCTCTACTATAAAACACCGAGGGTACCAAATTCAGTAATGATTCTAAGTTCTGTTCTGGCCCCAAGGCCAGCTTCTAGAGCTTCCTCCTAATATCTGCTGCTGACTGCATAATAAACTTGTCCTTTAGTATTAACTGACCCTTCATGGAGTCTGGTGACAGGGGAGTGGACTTTCTTAAGGCCTCCTGCAATAGCTCAAGGAAAGCTGTTGGGTTTTCTTCCTTTCCCTGGGTTATGACGGATAACATTGCATAGTTCATGGGCTTCTCCCAGTTCACCTTAATCCCTCAAGTATGCAGCTCAGGAAATGTCCATGGCTCCAGTCCCCTTGTTCTGAATCAGGATCCCGTGAGGGTCTGTGTCATGGACTGCCTGTTTACCTGTAGGATATCTATCCTTTTCCTCTGGTGTCATTAGGTTATGTACTTGACTAAGGTACCAGGTGTCCCCAAACTCTTGAGCCGCTGCTAGAGCAGCCTCTCTTTCATTGCTGGTTAGGGTTTGATTAAGCAGCAGCATGATATCTTTCTAGTCTAATTTGAAGGACTGACCCAAGCCCTGAAGAACATCTGTGTACTTGTCTGGGTCATGTGAAAACTTTTCTAAGTCCACCTTAATTTGCTTTAAGCCAGAAAGTGAGAAGTGGGTATGCACCTTAGTTGGGCCAGATTCTCCTCCTACTGCCTGTAGGGGGCAGAGTCTGGGCATCCTAGTAGCCTGAGATGCCCTGGCCATCTCAGCTCTCCCTGACTCCTGTTGGGGTACAGAGGCTAAGGAGCCCTGGTTGGCATTGGTGGAGGTAGTCACCACAGGGAGTCCCATATGTGGAGGTAGTCCTGAGTATGGTATGGGAAACAGGCCCGACAGAGCTGAGGCTCACTCCTTAGGGAAAAGAAAAGATGCACACAGGGGACCTCAAACCATTTACCCTTGCGTTTACAAAACAGATCTAATTGTAGAATAGTGTCATAATCTATACTTCCTTAGGAGGCCAGGTTTTTCCACTCAGTAGAGGGTATTTCAGCCACATTGTTAGGCAGAGAAAAATGAGCTTCTTCTTCTTCAAAGTTCATGGGTCAAATTGGTCCCAGTTCTCCAGGATACATTTTAATGGTGACTTTATTTTGGGAAAAGTAGCACCCATATGAAATCAAACACAAGGGATGCCCTCATCCCTGGTTATTGCAGCTGCTCCATCAGAGGCATCCCTCAGATAGGGTACTGGATCTGGGGAGTCTCCCGGTCAGTACCTCATAATTTCCCTGTGCCCAAGATGTGTGATTATCTTTCTGGGGCCTCCCATGTGCTGGATTCAAATCACACCTACCAGCATTACGGGAACTTTTGCTCACTGCGTGCCTTTAGTGACCACCATAAAGACATGTGGACTGCTGGGATGGGTGGTTTGTACCAGCGCGTTCCTGAACCAGGCCGGTGAGGCACAGGAGATGGGTATTAATATTCCCTGGCAAAAGTCCAATGTACACAGGCCAGATTATAAAACTGCCCTAGGAGGGTAAACTTCTAGGAAGAGGCCATCAGAGCACACAATTCAAAGAAGGCGGGGCCATGTGGCTGAGGCTGGAACAATGCCCTCAGGACCCGGGCTTCCTCCCTAATCCCATTTTCCATTATAGGAAAATGCCTTAGGGTTGTGGGGCCTGCAATTAATTATTTGGGCCCAGGACCTTGTTTGACTGTGATCTTCTAGGTAGAGAAGTTTTGCCGCAGAGAGAGAGCCAATGCTAAGCAAGACAAATTATACACAAAACACAAAGTCCCATAGCCTTCAACTTCTGAATTTCCCAAAAGGTTCCCCTATTCAAGACTATTTCACCAGGGATTTGGACCAGCAATCCTGTAGCTACCAGCCCTACACCTTAACCAACTGTGCAAATAGTCACTCCTTCCAAAAGCAGGCTGGGGAGGAGTTTGCCTGCCTGAAATCTGAACCCAGGTGTGTGCCCGAAAGCCTAGTTGGGGCTTGTAGCCAGCGGCTGTTTATTTGCTTCAGCTGCTGTCTCCTTACAACTTGCTGAGAGAAAAAAACTGCTTGCCATTGTGAGTTTAAAAGCCTGGTGCTTGTTCAGGAGCCTGCAGCCTCAGCCATGTGCTGGAGGGGAATGCTCACCCTGCCCTTGTGGCGTCCCAGTTTGCCATGATGGTGGGACCACGTGGGCACCCTGGGCCCCCTTTTTTTACTGCTGCCTTTGACTGGGGAACGCTGGAGAGGCCTGCTGGGCTGTGTGCACCAGGCTGCCGTGCTCCCTGGTCCCATGCAGGCTCAGGCTGCCTAGACAGCAATTTTATTTGTGCATAGGGTCCCAATATATACCTTCAGCCTTCAGTAGCTCAGGTCAACTCACATTGTTAATTCTATACAACAAAGGGGAACAGAAAGTTGCAATACTGCGAATCTGGGGGAGGAGATAAGAAACTAGTAACAGAAAAGGTACACAGTGAAGGGCCATAAAAGTGGGCAGGTGATTTTACATTTAGAAAGGTAACATTCTTTAGAGGTCCGGCAAGATCAAAGATCTTAAAGGTGTAGGGATTTACATCTAAAAGGTAACATTCTTTAGAGGTCCTATGAATGGTCACAGGGCTTAAGCAATGTTTGGTAAACAGAGTCATAAAACTAGCCCAGAACAGGAACCAAGGAAAGACCACACAGCCATCACCGGGCCATTATGTTAGCGTCAGACAGTCTGAATAACTTCTACAGAATCATCCTTTAGTTTCTGCTTTCCCATAGCTCGACTGCCTCCAGGAGGGGGAAATGTGTCTGGGCTCAAGCTCACATCATGGCGGAGGCGTAGAGGTCAGGGGCCTCTACGCTGGAGCGATCCCCACATCAGGCCATACCTCGCCCCCTCCCTGCTGCTTTTCTCCAGCCCGCAGCACCAGTGACTGCAGCTTTTGACAGCCTGGGATCCCCGCCACCACCACCTCCCCGCCAGTCGTGGTTCCTGCTGTCCCAGTTTAGGGCTGGGACACATGGCTGCAACGCACAGCTGGTCCTGCCTGGTTTCTGCAGATAGCATCTGCCTCCTCCACCTCCTGCAGGTACTTGACCCAGAGAAAACAGCCGAGGGAGAGAGCAAATAGCAGGCAGACAGAGCGAGCGAGAGAGAGAGATTGCAGGAAGCTGGGTGCAGCATGCTTTTTAAATTTGGCCAGGGATTCCTGCAGAACCTCTGAAACCCCCATGGCCCAGTGTGGTCACTCCTGGTGTTTCCTTAAAGTGACAGGACAGATTGCAAGCAAGAGAGGGGTGTCCAATATAACTTACCATTCCAAGTAACAGTTTCTTAACACTGCACTTTCTCCTGGCTGGCTCGCCAATGCTTGTGACCAAATTCTGAAGAGTGGGGAGGCTCAGCTCCCCTGAGACGATGTGCTTCCAGGTTCTTGGTCTTTCACTTACCCAAGAATGGGAGAGGGGACCACACCAGGCACGGCGAGCAATTAAGTAAATATCGGACCCCAAAGAGTTTTGCAGAAAGTGATTTATTTAGGCAGAGAGAAAAAAAAAAGGTGAAAGAAATAGAAAAGAGAAATAGCAGCTTCCATGAGGTCCTGGAAGGGGATCCAGACATGGAGTCCACACCGAGGTGGCAGAAGGGGACTTTTAACCTGGGAGGAATTCCTGCCCCCTTCAGGTTTTCTGGGCCTATGAAAGGAGTTCCTTTAAACTTCTTCTGGAGTGATTGATCTTTGATTCTTTCCTGTGCACTCCAAAGTTTAAACAAAGGCCTCTAGTCCCTGGATGGAGAGGTGGAGTAGGGGGAAGGTATGGCACTGGGAAGTTCTTGCCTTTGAAACTACGCCCTCTTTCGGACCTGGAAAGAGAATACATTCCCTCAGTCACATATATATTTAAAATTGTTATATTCTTTTACTGAATTGACCTCTTTATCATTATATATAGACCTTTTTTGTCTTTTCTTATGGCGTTTGTTTTGAAATATGTTTTGCCTGAAAAAAGCATAGCAACTTCTACTCTTTTTTGGTTTCCATTGGCAAGGGATATCTTTTTCCATCCCTTTATTTTCAGATTTTGTCTGTCTTTATTGGTGGAGTGTGTTTCTTATAGACAACAGTTCAATTGGTCTTGTTTTTTCATCTATTCAGCTACTCTACGACTTCTTATTGGAGAGTTTAGTCCATTGTATTCAGGGTTACTATTGAGAAGTAAGGACTTCCTCCTGCCATTTTGTTATGTGTTTTCTGGTTGTCTTGTTTTTGTCTCTTCCTTCTTTCCTTCCTGTCTTCCTTTAGTGAGCATAATTTTCTCTTTTATGATTTATATTCTTCCTTTTAATTTTTTGTGTATCCATTGTATCTTTTTTGGTTTGAGGTTACCATGAATCTTGCAAATACTATCTTATAACCCATTGCTTTAACCTGATAACAACTTAACATAGTTTTCATAAACAAACTAATAAAAACTCTATGCCTTAACTTTTTCCCCTGCTTTTTAACTTTTTTCTTTTAATTTTAATCTTATTGTACTATGTCTTGAAAAGTTGTTAGTTTACACATCCTTTATACTTAGGATAAGTAGTTTATCACATTATAGTGTTATAATAGTTTGGGTTTCTCTGCATGCTTATTATTACCAGTGAGTTTTATATATTTAGATGATTTCTTTTTGCTCATTAAGTTTCTTTTCTTTCTAACTTAAATGCTCCCTTTGGCATTTCCTGTAGGGAAGGTCTGGTATTGATGAAATCTCTCAGTTTATATTTGCCTCAGAAAGTCTTTACTTCTCCTTCATATTTGAAGGATGTATTCACTGGATATACTATTCTAGGATAAATTTTTTTTTTCATTTAGCACTTTATATATGTCATGCCAATCTCTCCTGGCCTGTAAGGTAATTTACTGAAAAATCTGCTGCCAGATGTATTGCAGCTTTATTGTATATTATCTGTTTCTTTTCTCCTGCTACTTTAGGATCCTTCTTTTATCCTTAATCTTTGGAATTTTGATTATTAAATTCCTTGAGTTGTATTCTTTGGGTTAAATCTGCTTGGTGATTTATAACCTTCTTATAATTGGATGTTGATATCTTTCTCTAAGGTTTGGGAAATTCTCTGTTATTATCCCTTTAAAAAACTTGCTACTCTTATCTCTTTCCCTACCTCCTATTTGAGGCAATACTCTTAGATTTGCCATTTTGAGGCTATTTTCTAGATTCTGTAGGTGTGCTTTATTGTCTTTTATCCTTTTTTCTTTTGTCTTCTCTGACCATGTATTTTCAAATAGCCTGTCTGCAAGCTCACATTCTTTCTTCTGCTTGACTCATTCTGCTATTAAATGACTCTGATATATTCTTCAGTATGCCTATTGTATTTTTCAGCTCCAGAATTTCTGCTTGGTTCTTTTAAATTATTTTAATCTCTTTGTTAAATTTGTCCAATAGAATTCTGAATTTCTTCTGTGTTAATTTGAATTTTTTTGAGTTTCCTCAACACAGATATTTCGAATTCTCTGAAATGTCACATAATTCTCCAGGATTTATCATGAACGCCTTATTTAGTTTATTGGTGAGGTTATGTTTTCTTGGATGGTCTTGATGCTGGTAGATATTTTTCAGTGTCTGGACATTGAAGAGGTAGGTATTTATTGTAGTCTTCACAGGCTGGGCTTATTTGTATATGTCCTTATAGAGAAGGCTTTCCAGATATTCAATAAGACTTGAGTGTTGTGAATTAACCTATATCTGCTTTAGGAAGCATCTTAAAAGCTCAGTAACACTGTGGTTCTTGGAGACTTGTAGAGAAACTGCCTTGATGGTCTTGGGAAAGATTCAGGAAAATTCTCTGGATGACTAGGAGAGACTTTTGTTCTCTTCCCTTACTTTTGCCTAAACAACTGGAGTCTCTCTCTCTCTCTCTCTGTTATAGGCCACATATGAGCCACTGCGCCTGGCCAAATGTCTTCTTTTGAGAAGTGTCTGTTCATATCCTTTGCCCACTTATTGATGTTTGTTTTTTTCTTGTAAATTTGTTTAAGTTCCTTGTAGATTCTGAATATTAGACCTTTGTCAGATGAGTAGATTGCAAATTTTTTCTTCCATTCTGTAGGTTGCCTGTTCACTCTGATGATAGTTTCTTTTGCTGCACAAAAGCTCCTCAGTTTAACTAGAATCTATTTGTCAATTTTGGCTCTTGTTACAATTGCTTTTGTCATTTTCATCATGAAGTCTTTGCTCATGCCTGTGTCCTGCATGATATTGCTTAGGTGTTCTTCTAGGATTTTTATGGTTTGGGGTTTTCTATTTAAGTCTTTTATCGATCTTGAGTTCAGTTTTGTATAAGGTGTAAGGAAGGGTCCAGTTTCAGTTTTCTGCATATGCTAGCCAGTTTTCCCAACACAATTTATTAAATAGGGAATCCTTTCTCTATTTCTTGTTTTTGTTAGGTTTGTCAAAAGTCAGTTGGTTGTAGATGTGTGGTGCTATTTCTGTGATCTCTGTTCTGTTCATTGGTCTATATGTCTATTTTGGTACCAGTACTATGCTGTTTTGGTTACTATATCCTTGTAGTACAGTTTGAAATCAGGTAACATGATGCCTCCAGCTTTGTTCTTTTTGCTTATGATTGCTTGTCTATATGGGCTCTTTTTTTGGTTCCATGTGAAATTTAAAGTAGTTTTTTCTAATTCTGTGAAGAATGTCAATGGTAGTTTAATGGGAATAGCACTGAATCTATAAATTACTTTGGGTAGTAAGGTCATTTTCATGATATTGATTCTTCCTATCCATGAAGATGAAATGTTTTTTTATTTGTTTGTGTCCTCTCTTATTTGTCCTTCCCATCTCTTGTTAGCTGTATTCCTAGGTATCTTCTTCTCTTTGTAGCAATTGTGAATGGGAGTTCATTCATGATTTGGGGCTCTGCTTGTTTATTGTTGGTTTATAGGAATGCTTGTCATTTTTGCACGTCAATTTTGTATCCTGAAACTTTGCTCAATTGCTTGTCAGCTTAAGGAGCTTTTGGGCTGAGATGATGGGGTTTTCTAAATATACAATCATGTTGTCTGCAAACATAGACAAATCGACTTTCTCTCTTCCTATTTGAATACCTCTTTATTTCTTTCTCTTGCCTGATTGCCCTGGCCACAACTTCCAATACTATGTTGAATAGGAGTGGTGAGAGAGGGCATCCTTGTTTTGTGCCAGTTTTCAAAGGGAATACTTCCAGCGTTTATTAATATTATTGCCAATCTTATCAGAAGCATTTTTCAATATTGAGAAACTGTTAATCTCCTAGGGATAGGTACAAGCTTTCTATAATTTAATTTTTTCTTTAAAGATCAGATTTTTGTCATTGGCATTGGATTACTATTAGTTGTTTTCCTTTAAATGACTGGCTTATTTCATTTTTGAGAAAATGTCTACCAGATACTCAAGTCTGAAGAATCATGGTTTGTCTGCCAGGATTCCTACACATAAAAATGGTGTTCCATGAGGAAAGAGGCTTGTTTAGCTTGCAGCTCAAACCATCATGCAAAAGCTTTTCCCAGAGGCAATTTTTGTACTGTGGGATGCAGTGAAAAATGCTTTATGTGCAGTTTCCATTTTGTCATGCAGACTATTAAAGAGAGAAGTACTGAATGGTTAAGATTTAATTAATATTTATTTATTGGCTCATCAAGGACATTTTTAACTGAAATTGGCCTTTTTCGTTTGTTTGTTTCAACTGAAACAAGGAATCAAGGAACTGGCCCTTCCTTGATTTGTGTGACAGCAATTCTACCCACGATTAATTTTGTCCCATCAGTGCAAATGTCAACACAGCAAAAAAGGCAAATAACATCCTAGTACAATTATCAAAATAGTTTTGACATTGTGGACTGCTTAAAAGAGTCTCATAAACTTCTAATGTTTTTCAGATATTACTTCAAGAACCACTGGGGTAGAAATTAGAATTTTGGAAGATGATAAACATAAATTTAAATGGAGACTTTGGGATGGGAGCCTGATCTGTAAAATAATCAAATTCTTCTCTTCATTATTTTTGTTTTGCATGTTTAGGGGATGGGTATGTGAGGAAAATGGACAAAAGTAAAGTTACGTTAACAGAAGAAGTAGCATATTAGAATATGAGATGAGTCTGTGTAACTGAAAAAGAAAATAGGGATCAGCAAACTAGTACCCTCCTGCCAGCTGTTTTGATAAAACATTGGAAACCAGCACGTAGACCACATGGCCTGCAAAGACAAAAATGTTTACTCTATGGCCCTTTAAAGAAAAAAAGGTTGTTAGCTCTTGTCTTAGGTAAGTATACTTACCTCTTAACTAAAATAGAGGGAAGATCAGCCAGGAGTGAAATTCAAACATTTACTTAAAGGCCTTGAGTAGTGTTGCTTGGATCTAGCCCTATCTTGGGGCACTAAAATTGGTAATATACACAAAGGGCCTGAGGGGACTGAGTCACCTTCTTTGATGGGGAAAGTTGGAGTTTCCAGAGGATAAGTGGTGAGATGCTGGACTGGAGAAGAAGAAGGGAAGATTGGAAGGAGAGAAGAGACAGAGATAGGAGCAAAATGTATAAGATACAAACCGGTAAATGACTACATTTCTACCACAGGTAGACAGAGTTACAAGTGTTTTTTCTTCACATACTATATGCATTTTGAAAGCTACCCAATCTTTGAATAAAGAAGTTTATCATCTCAATATGATGATCTCTTATGTCTAGGGAATATTTGGAAAGGAGAGTATTAAGAAAGGCTAATCCCACTCCTCAGACATCAGTTGTTTCTTGGGTGTATTGAGAAGCTCCTCCCGAATTTCCCTTTCCTCAAAGAAAAGGGAGAGTTCTCCAGCACTTGGTTAGATTTGTTTTTTAAAAGGAAAAACCTAAGGAGTTTATTTTTGCATGACTTCTATGAATTGGAGATACTATTTATCCTCACTATGATTGGAGTTCACTAATTAGTTTATTTAAGCTCATCTTATCTGTGTCAATAGAAGTATGTGAAAACAAAGCTTTTTATTTTGTAGGAGTTACCTTGGCAACATTGTTTGAGGGTATTATTTGAGTGCTCGCTTGTAGGATGAGAGGCAAGATTATGAGCAGGTATATTTCTAGCTAAGCACTCCCCTTCCTCATTTTTAGCACTGATAGAAAGAATCCTAAAATTGTAATGTGCTTCATAAAATCTAAACATTTTGCACTGCCAAATTAAAGGAACTGAACCCATCCCTATTAACCTTATAAAGTTAATCAGGGAAGAAGGGAGGGGGAAAACAATAAATTAAGCTTGCAGTACATTCAGCATTAGTCATTAGGTCAGCTTGTTCTCTGACCTGCTTCTTCATAGTTGTTTGCCTATTGCCTCAGAATCACGTAGACTCTGTTAGAAGCTTATAGTTCCTTTTAACTGCTCTATAGATAACAAGTTGAACTTTACAAAGTGTTGTTTTCCCTTTGAGACATTCTTTCATGTCCTACATAACAGTGAAAGTACTGACATCCGTTGGTCTGAAGGGCCAAAGGGGAAGGTGACTCACCCAAGAATGTAGTTTTCACAACCCGATGTTTTCATCCTCCTAACTCCAACCAATCAATGACCTCAATTTTACATCTCCTTAAAAATCCACAATCCCCTTAAAAATACCAGCCCAGAACTCCTTGGGGAAATTTATTTGAGAGTCACCTCTGATCTCCTTGCTCAGTGCCCTGTGATCGTTAAACTCCCCCTGTAAACCCTGCTCTCTCGGTGTATTGTATGCTGCTGCATAGCAGGCAAACAAACCAGTTGGTTCTATAACAGAAGCATGGACAGCCCTTTCAGAATTCAAATAGTAAGGAAATGAGGTGTGGTATCTTCTTGATGGCATGCCCTTTAAAAGAGAATGTTATGACCTTTCTGGGAGCATTTTGCTGCCTTACATTCTCACGTAGAGCACCATGTCATCGACTCCCCTCTCCCAGTGGAGAGAATAGGTGGGTAGGATTTGGGACATGAGCCTTAATCTGGTGAGGAATAACTCATATTCTGTTCACCTCAAAGCAAAATGACAACTTTTAATTAAAAATATTAAAGTAGAAAAGCAGTTATGGATAGATTTGCATGCAAATGCCAATCCATACTATAGTCATTGCTTAATCTTGTTTTCATTAAACAATTGTTTCCAATAAAGGGGAAAGGGAAAGTTGAAGCAGAGAACTTGACAGAGAATGATATTCCAATCCTAGCCATTCCAGGAACTGGTTTTATTTTTTAAATTTTTATGTAAATTATTGTGGATACATGATAGTTGTATATATTTATGGGGTACACGTGATATTGTGATACAAGCATATAATGTGTAATGATCAAATCAGGGTAATTGGAGTATCTATCACCTTAAGCATTTATCATTTCGTTGTATTAAGAACACTCCATTTCTACACCTTTAGTTATTTTAAAGCATACAATAACTTATTGTTAACTATAGTCACCCTGTTGTCTTACTAAGTCTTATTCATTCTAATTGTTATTTTTGTACCCATTAACCCCATTTTATGCTCTCCTTCCTGCTACCATTTCTAGCCTCTGGAAATTATCATTGCCCTCTCCACTTTCACGAATTAATTTTTTAAAAACTCCCACATATAAGTGAGAACATGCAATATTTGTCTTTCTGTACCTGGATTATTTCAGTTAACATGATGTCTTCTGGAACTGCTTTTATTTTTGCCTCTACTTTCTGTTTACTTCAGCTATACATCTCCCTTTTCATTTTCTTTAAGATGCAGATCCCAAGGCTTTGCCTCTTCTCTTGAATTAAATGATTATCCTTAGTTACATATTATTACCATGGCTTTATTCAGGAGGCAGTTCCATTTTATTCTAACTGTAATGACAAAGTCGAGAGCCCCAGTATAGTAAGATGACCTTGTTCTTTGCTGAAAAGCAACATGCAGCTGTGTTAATGTTGAGCTCAAATTCTCTAAGATGAGAACAAATAATCACATCTTGTGCTTTTTTGTGACACTTGATAGTGTCACAAAAGTACATAAGTACCTTTTATTTCTTTTTATTTGTCCTCTAGATTTGCTAAAAGAGCGAAACTTTATGAAAATGTTAAAAATGTAAGATATAGAATATCTCTATAATGTTCCTCACAGCTCTGTAAAATCTGGCATCCTGTTCCCACTCTGGACTACCTCCCCACTGTGCTTGTACATTGCCGATCCAATCACACTGGACTCCTTGTTTGAAGTTTAAATTCCCAGGCATATGCCTACTTTTGGAACTATGCACTTGTTTCTCCTCTGTCAGTAATGTGTTTCCCTTAATTATCCACTTGCTCTCTCTCCTGATTTTGCTGAAGGCTCCTATAACCTCTGGTGACAGGTGTACTCTAGGCTGGCCTCAAATGAATCACACCCTTGTAAACCCCTCCTTTTGAGTGTGGGCAAACCTGTGACTTGCATCTAACTGAAAAAATATGGCAAAAGAGATGGGATAGTACTTCCATGATAATGTTACCCTATATGGAAAAGGTTAAAAGGACTTTTCAGATATAATTAAGAGCCCAAATAAGTTTGACTTTAAGTTAATAAAAATGGAGATTATACTAGTGAGCCTAATCTAATCAGGTGACTCATTTAAAAGAGTGCCTAGATCTTCTAAGAGCTCAGAGACTCTACACTACAGAGAATCTTTTTTTCTGGCTGTATAGAAGCATCCTGCCCTGAGTTCTACAATTGTGAGGAACTGCATTCTGCTAACAACTACATGAGCTTAGAAGAGGAACCTGAGCCTCACACGAAACCAGCTCTGGCTGACTTTTCGATTGTAGCTTTGTAAAATTTTGAGCAAAGCACACATTGAAGTTGAGGCTGCACCATGGGTGTTGTTTTAAGCCACTATGTTTGTTACCTAGCGGTAGAAAACTAATATACCTCCTTTCCCCATCTATCCTTTCTGTCCCTTTTCCCCACTTTGTTTTTCTTCATAGCTCAAATACCTATTATATTTTAAATAATTTAATATGTGTGTGTGTTTATTGTCTTTCTCCACTATGGTATAAGCTGCATAAGTGCAACTATTTCGGTCTTATTTGTTTACTACTCTGTCTGCTCTGTTTAGAAGAGAACCTGGAACTTAATATGTATTTGTTCAACAAATGAATGAAGATGTTCTTCTGACTTCTTTGCTTTGTCTGTCACTTAACTGACTTGCATATTTCCAAGTTTCCTGCAAAAGCATTTTTTATCTCTTCAATTTTTTATCTTAAGAGAAACTTATCTCTCAGCAAAAGAGAAAATTATGTCATTGAATACCTTAACAATGGAGGTTCACAAGCAGCCTCACTTTGCAAAGGACGGAAAATAAGAAACAGATTGTCAGATTAATTACAACCCATGGCACAGAATGCTTGTTAGAAAAAAAAAAAGTAAACAAATTCTGCAGTTTTAATATATTTTATGCTTTTTCCAAAATGAACAAGAGATATAAAATGGCTTTACATATATAGCACCCAACACACTATGAGGATTGATCTAGAAATATCTAGAGTTTTAGGTTGGAATGCAACTTTTGAAGTCTACAGAGTGGGTTGGAACTCCCTTAGCCACTTTTGTTTGCTTCTAATAAACACTCATGTTCCTAGCTAGACTCAGGTCAGTTTGGTGGAGTATTCTCACCTGGTTCCTCTGCCTGGGACTCTGATGGCACAGAGATTCAAGGCTGTTAATCCAAACTGTTAGGTTTGAATCACCGGATTTAATTGGCCTCAGTCTTTGAACTTGCAGAAGGAAATAGGCAAACTCATGAGAATCCCTCTTGTGTCCTTCTCAGAGCTGTGCCTCAGAGAGATTTTCTAAATCTCTACTGTGTCTCACAATTGTCTTGACTCCTTGAACATGGAAAACAGTACGGGCAAATTAGAGGACCCTGGGCAGGGCTTTCAGAAATCAAGTTTTCATGACTAAGAAGCTTTTGTTTTTCCCTGAAAGCATACCTGTGCAAATGAATGTTTTAACCATGCTTTAAGCATGTTGCTTCTTCATGTTCAGAAGTACCTTCATGACATTGGGAACGAGCATAAGTAATTTATAATACACACACAAAAGCATTTCATGGATGTGAAGTCTCTAATTTTCCTGTAAATTGATTGATTCCTCTGCAGGCCTTTCATCCATTTTTTGTCTTTCTCTGTTTACAATTTTTCTCAGATTTCACTGAGGGTAGACCAATTACATATTCCTGGACCTGTACTTATGGCTAGGAGTAAGAACCCTACAAGACAGTAGGGCTTTTGACACAATCTCTGGAAAACAAGTCTACCCAAGTAAGCAAAGACTGACCCCAATCTGGGGGGAGAATTGGTCTCGCTAATCTTTAAAAGTTTTCAAGCAGAAAAGGAGGCATTGTAAAATTTTTAACTCTTACAAAAGAGCTAATTCAAATATTAAAACAAACAATGATATATATATATCTTTCTGGATATATCTAAAAGAAAGATTTAACAGTTTTATTTACATATCAATATTTAAATATACCAGAAATTATATTGTTTGCAATTATTTAAGCTTATCAGAAAACATCTTAGTTGTTTTCTCAGTTTCTTAGTTGTTTTGTTAGTTAAAAATGTGCAGAGGTATACAGTTTGCCAAAAGTCTTTCTGCTAGTACAGGAGTAAGGAAAAAACTGGCGACCATTCTCCTATGATAT
This sequence comes from Plecturocebus donacophilus, assembly GCA_004027715.1. NCBI lineage: Eukaryota > Metazoa > Chordata > Mammalia > Primates > Pitheciidae > Plecturocebus > Plecturocebus donacophilus. The sequence goes on from PVKP010012506.1 coordinate 36,064, forward strand.
TTCTGAGTATAACCTTTATATGTAAACTCATGCTTAACTCCCTTAACTTCACTGCAGTAAGAAAACTGAAATAAAATAAAATCTTAAGAAAATCCCAGTGATTATAGTAAACCTGAAAAGGATTTCCACTTCTTACCATTGACCATGAAACCAAGCAAGAGCACTCAGGCATTCTGTAAGTTGAAACAAAATGTTCTGAGGCTAAAATTGAATGATATCAATTTTCTTATTTTTTCATAAATAATATGATAATCAACAGAGTTAGAAGTTAGAAGTAGCAAATGAGTAAATATAGAAAAACATGAAAACAGCTCAACGTAGATTTCATAATTTATTTTTCTTTTCACAGGGTGTATACTGATTATGACTATTACATATATATAATATAATTTTAGTGCTTTTTGTTTTTATTTCTTTTACTAAGAAAGTAGTTTCTGGTTTGTATTAAGAAAATAAACACAAGATTTCAAAGTGCTGCACAAACATTATAATATTTTGATGAGTCTCATGATGTTGCTATCATTGGAAAACATTTGAGAACCATTAAGATGGATCATTGTTTGTAAACTACTAAATAATCTGAAGAAACCAGCTAGTTTTATTTGGCACATAAAAATGATTAGGCTATTTTTCATGTGCACATACATTTAATTTATAAAATAATGCACATTTCTTTATAAAATTTATTATATAATACAAGGTACTTCTCCAGAAGGATTTACTATCCAAATATTCTTATTTTCTTAAGTAATTGCATAGACCATGCAGGATGAAAGGTTGGATTTTCAAGGACCTCATTAAATAGTGTTATATGGAATAAAGATTTCATAGGGAAGAATTATTAAGGATATCTTCCACTTATTCATTAAAAAACAGAACTTTATGTCCCCTCAACATGTGCATTTTAGTCCTGCATATGAATCAATAATTTTGTTTAAAACTTCATGTCCATTGACAAGGTTTCCTAAAAGTTGGCTTTTTCTATTAGCCTATTCCAGGAAGCATCTCTTTTCAACTACATTAGAGTATCTTTAGAGTTGACTAAATTTATCAGCTGGATATAGCTTTACATTGAAGATGAGAGTGATTTGAAATCACTTAAAAAATGAAGAGTTTTTAAATACCAAGAGAGGAAGTCAAATTCTGTCTTAGATGACATAATGCTATATTTAGAAAATTCCATCATTTCAACCCAAAAGCTACTTAAGCTGATAAGCAACTTCAGCAAAGTCTCAGGATAAAAAAAATCAATGTGCAAAAGTTGTTAGCCTTCCTATATTCCAACAACAGGCAAGCAGAGAGCCAAATCATGAACGAATTCTCATTTACAACTGCCACAAAAAGAATAAAATATCTAGAAATACAGCTAACAAGGGAAGTGGAGAACATCTTCAAGGAGAACTACAAACCACTTCCCAAAGAAATCAGAGATGGTACAAACAAATGGAAAAACGTTCCATACTCATACTCATAGATAAGAAGAATCAATGTATTAGTCAAGGTTCTCTAGAGAGACAGAACTAATAGGATGTATGTATATATGAATGGGAGTTTATCAAAGAGAATTTACTTGCACGGTCATAAGGTGAAGTCCCATGATAGGCCATCCCAGAAGTTAAGGGGCAAGGAAGCAAGTAGTAGATCAATCCAAGTCCCAAAACCTAAAAAATAGGGAAGCTGACAGTGCAGCCTTCAGTCTGTGGCCAAAAGCCTGAGAGTCCCTGAGAAACCATTGGTGTAAATCCAAGAGTCCCAAAGCTGAAGAACTTGAAGTCTGATGTTCAACATCCAGAACAGGAGAAAGATGAAGCCCAGGAGACTCAGAAAGTCAGCTTCATTCACCTTATCCTGTCTGCTTTTTCTAGCCATGCTGGCAGCCAGTTGAGTGGTGCCCACCAACATTGTGGGTAGGTTTTCCTGAGGGTGGGTCTTTCTCTCCCAGTCTACTGACCCAAATGTTAATTTCTTCTGACAACACCCAGAAACACCCAGATACACCCAGAAATAATACTTTGCACTCTTCAATTCAATCAAGTTGACACAATGAATATCATGAAAATGGCCATACTGCCTGAAGTAATTTTTAGATCAATTGTGATTCCCATTAAACTACATTGACATTCTTCACAGAATTAGAAAAAAATATATTTTAATATTTATATGGAACCAAAAAAATAGCCTGAATAGACAAGACAATTCTAAGCAAAAAGAACAAAGCTGGAGGCATCATGTTTTGTGACTTCAAATCATATTATAAGGCTACAGAAACCAAAACAGCATGGTACTGGTACAAGAACAGACACAGACCAGTGAATCAGAATAAAAGCCCAGAAATAAGACTGCACACCTACAACCACCTGATCTTTGCCAAACCTGACTAAAACAAGCAATGGGGAAAGGAGTCCCTGTTTAATGAATAGTGCTGGGAGAACTTACTAGCCATAACAGAAGATTGAAGCTGGACCCCTTCCTTACACCATATATAAAAATGAACTCAAGAGGGATTAAAGACTTAAATATAAAACCAAAAACTATAAAAACCTTAGAAGAACATCTAGGCAATACCATTCAGGTCATAGGCATGGGCAAAAATTTCATGATAAAGATGCCAGAAGTAATTGCAACAAAAGCAAAATTTGACAAATGGGATCTCATTAAACCAAAGAGCTTCTGCACAGCAAAAGAAGCTATCATCAGAGTGAACAGACAACCTACAGAATGGGAAAAACTTTTTGCAATTTATCCATTTAACAAAGGTCTAACATCCAGCATCTACAAGACACTTAAATTTACAAGGAAACAAACAAACAACTCCATTAAAAAGTGTGCAAAGGACATGAATAGGCAATTCTCAAAAAAAAAAAAAAAAAAACAAACCATACATGAAGCCAAGAAACGTATTCAAAAAAAAAAAAAAGCTCAGTGGTACTGATCATTAGCGAAATCCAAATCAAAACCAAAATGAGATACCATCCTACAGCAGTCAGAATAGCTGTTATTAAAAAGTCAACAAACAACAGATGCTGGCAAGGTTGTGGAGGAAAAGGAACACCTCTGCACTGTTGGTGGGGGTGTAAATTAGTTCAATCATTGTGGAAGATGGCATGGCAATTCCTTGAACACCTAGAGGTTAACCCAGCAATCCTATTACTGGGTATATACCCAAAGGAATATGAATAATTCTAAAGATACATGCACATGTATGTTCATTGCAGCACTATTCACAATAGCAATGACATGGAATCAACCATTTCTCTACCCACTATTCCAGTTCAGTGTGGTGGGTGTGGGAGGTGGAAGCCTATTCTCTATAGCCTAGGGTACAGAGCATGAGCCAATTCTGGACAGGCACAATCCCATCACAGGATACACTCCCACACTCCCACACTTATGCAGGCTGGGACCATTTAGACACACCACTTTGCACACATACACATCTTAGGGATGGGGAGGTAACTGGACTACCTGGAGAAAATCCATGCAGACAGGGAGGGAATGTGTAAAGTCCACAAAGACAGTGGCCCAGTTGGGAATTTTTTTCTCATCAATGTTATAATGAAAGAACATTGAATTAAACTGGTACTTAAGGACATGCTGCATTGAAAAAGCCCATACCTTTTCATGATAAAAACACTCAACAAACTAGGAATAGAAGAAAACTTCCTAAACCCAATAAAGGGTGCCTACAAAACCCCCTCAAACATCATTTTTAATGGCTAAAGTCTGTTTACCCCCTAAGATTAGGAACATGACAAGAATATATGCATTTGCCACTTTTTTGAGCCTTGTAATGGAGGTTTTTGCTAGAATAGTTAGTCAAGAAAAGGAAAGAAGAAAATTATTTTCATTTGTAGATGAAATAATCTTGTATATAGTACATAGCTTTCCTACCCATAACCCCCTTCCACCCTTCCCCACAAGTGGTCCCCAGTGTCCATTGTTCATCTTTGTGTCCATGTGTATTCAACACTGACTGCTACTTATAAGTGAGAACATGTGACATTTGGTTTTCTGTTCCCATGTTAGTTTCCTTACAATAGCAGCCTCTAACTGTATTCATGTTGCTGCAAAGGACATTATTTCATTCATTTTTTATGGCTTCACAGTTTGCTCACTACTTGGATGATGGGATCATTCGTACACCAAGCCTTAGCAACACACAATTTAGCCATGTAACAAACATGAACATGTACTCTTGAACCTAAAATAAAAGTGGAGGAAAACATAAAGAAGTGTTTTCCAAATTCTAAGCCACTCACAAATAAACATACCTCTTAGAAGTACAAATATTTTAAAATTTAAAAATTGATATTTTGAATTGAGTATATAAATTTAAATAAAGATAAATATTGAAAACTGAATAAAATAAACAATTATCTTTATATAATCCTAAGACTTAATATTGTATCTAAAAAGACTAGGAGAACTAATAAAAGAATTTAACAGATTTGCAGGATACAAGATAAAAAATCAGAAATCAACTGTGTTTCTACATGTTAGAAATCCACTTTGTAAAAAACAAAATTTAAAAGTCCATTTATAATTGTATCAAAAAGAATAAAATACTTAGGAATAAATTTAACCATGGCCATGTAAGGCTTAAACACTGAAAACTGCAAAGCATTGTTTAAAAAAATTAAAGAGGAACTACATAAATGTATATATGGCTTGTGTTCATGGATAGGAAGTCTTGCTATTAGATTCTTAGCTCTGACATGAAAAGCACCAGCAACAAAAGCAAAAGTAAATAAACTGGACTGCATCAAAATTGAAACTCTGTGCATTAAGGGACACTGTCAAGAGAATAAAAAAACAAAATGGGATAAAATATTACACATCATATATCTGATAAGCACTTAGTATCCAGAATATAGAGAGAACTCTTAAAACTCAATAACAGGGATTTCCACCAAGGTGTCCTAACAGGAACAGCTCTGGTGTGCAGTTCCCAGTGAGCATGACACAGAAGGTGGGTGATCTCCACATTTCCAACTGAGGTACCAGGCTCATTTCATTGGAACTGGTTGGACAGTGGGTGCAGCCCAAGGGGTGAGCCAGAGTAAAGTGGGGCTTTGCCTCATCTGGGAAGCACAGGGGGCCGGAGAACTCCCTCTCATAGCCAAAGGAAGCCATTAAGGACTTCTCCTGACACTGGCACTCTGGCTCAGATACCATGCTTTTCCCACAGTTTAACAACCCTCAGACCAGGAGATTCCCTCTGGTGCCCATAACATAAGCGCCCTGGGTTTCCAGCACAAAACTTGGTGACTGTTTTAGCCCCAGCAATTTTTTTTTCTCATACCCCAATGGCTCCTGGAATGCCAATGAGATGGAATCACTCAATCCCCTGAAGAAAGGGGCTTAAGCCAGGGAGCCAAGTGATCTGGCTCAGTGGGTCTTACTCCCATGAAGACCAGCAAGCTAAGTTCCACTGGCTTGAAATTCTCACAGCAGCACAGCAGTCTGAGCTCAACCTGGGACATTTGAGCTTGATGGGGTGAGGAGTGTCTGCCATTGCTAAGGCTTGGATAGGCGGTTTTAAAATCACCTGTGTCAACAAAGTCATCAGGAAGTTTACACAGCAACTGGGCAGAACCCATGGCAGCCCAGCAAGGCCTCTGCAGGCAGACTGTCATTAAACTCCCTTCTCGCTGGGCAGGGCATCTCTGAAAAAAGGCAACAGACTGTCAGGGCCTTATAAATGGAGGCCCCATCTTCCTGGGACAGAGCACCTGGGAGAAAAAGTGGTTTTGGGTTCAGCTTCAGCAGACTTAAGTGTCCCTGCTGGGCAGCTCTGAAAGGAGCAATGGATTTTTCCAGCACAGTGTTCGAGATCTGATATGGGACAGACTGCCTCCTCGAGTGACTCCCTGACTTCTGTATATCCTACTGGGAGACACCTCCCAGCAGAAGCTGATGGACACCTCATACAGAAGAGCTCTGGCTGGCATCTGGCATGTATCCTTCTGGACAAGACTACCAGAGGAGGGAACAGGCAGCAATCTTTGCTATTCTGCAGCCCCTGCTGGTGATTCTCAGGCAAGCAAGGTCTGGATTGGACCTCCAGCAAACTGCAGCAGACATGGAGCAGAGAGGCCTGATTATTAGAAGGAAAACTAACAAACAGAAAGAAATAGTTTCAACATCAACAGAAAGGACATCCATTCAGAGACCCCATCCAAAGGTCACCAACTTCAAAGACCAAAGGTATATAGATCTATGAAGATGGGAAGAAACCAGTGCAAAAAGGCTAAATCTCCAAAACCCAGAGTGCGTCTACTCCTCCAAGAGATCACAGCTCCTCACCAGCAAGGAAACAAAAGTGGATGGATAATGAATTTGACGAATTGACAGAAGCAGATTGCAGAAGTTTGGGTAATAACAAACTTCTTTGAGCTAAAGGAGCATGTTCTAACCCAATGCAAGGAAGCTAAGAACCTTGAAAAAAGGTTAGACAAAATGCTAACTAGAATAAACAGCATAGGATAGAACATAAATAACTTGCTGGAGCTGAAAAACACAGCAGGAGAACTTCGTGAAGCACACACAAGTTTCAATAGCCAAATATATCAAGCAAAAGAAAGGATATCAGAGATTGAAGATCAACTAAATGAAATAAATCAAGAAGGCAAGATTAGAGAAAACAGAGTAAAAAGAAATGAACAAAGCCTCCAAGAAATATGGAATTATGTGAAAAGACCAAATCTACGTTTGACTTGTGTACCTGAAGTGATGGGGAAAATGAAACCAAGTTGGAAAACACTCTTCAGGATATTATCTGGAGAACTTCCCTAACCTAGCAAGGCAGGCTAACATTCAATTTCAGGAGATAGAGAGAACACCACAATGATATTCTTCAAGAAGAGCAACACCAGGACACATAATTGTCAGATTCACCAGGGTTGAAATGAAGGAGAAAATTCTAAGGGCAGCTAGAGAGACAGGTCAGATTACTCACAAAGGGAAGCCCATCAGACTCACAATGGATCTCTCTGCAGAAACCAAGCCAGAAGAGAGTGGGGGCCAATATTCAACATCCTTAAATAAAAGAATTTTCAATTCAGAATTTCATATTCAGCCAAACTAAGTTCCATAAGCGAAGGAGAAATAAAATCCTTTATGGACAAGCAACTGCTGACAGATTTTGTTACCACCAGGTCTGCCTTACAAGAACTCCTGAAGGAAGCACTAAACATGGAAAGGAACAACAAGTACCAGCCACTGCAAAAACATATCAAATTGTAAAGACCATTGACACTATGAAGCAACTGCATCGACTGATGGGCAAAACAACCAGCTAGCATCATCAAAATGGTAGGATCAAATTCACACATGACAATGTTACCCTTAAATGTAAATGGATTAAATGCCCTAATCAAAAGATACAGACTGGCAAATTGGATAGAGTTGAGACCCACAGCTGTGCTGTATTCAGAAAACATATCTCACATGCAAAGACACACATAGGCTCAAAATAAAGGGATGGAGGAAGATTTACCAAGCAAATGGAGAGCAAAAGAAAAGCAGGGGTTGCAATCCTAGTCTCCGATAAAACAGACTTTAAACTAACAAAGATCAAAAGAGACAAAGACGGGCATTACATATTGGTAAAAGGATTAATGCAACAAGAAGAGCTAACTATTCTAAATATATATGCACCCAATACAGGAGCACCTACATACATAAAGCAAGTTCTTAATGACCTACAAAAAGACTTAGACTCCCACACAATAATAGTGGGAGACTCTAACACCCCACTGTCAATGTTAGATAGATCAACGAGACAGAAAATTAACAAGAATATTCAGGACTTGAACTCAGATCTGGACCAAGTGAACCTAATAGACATTTACAGAATTCTCCACCCCAAATCCAGAATATACATTCTCAGCACCACATTGCACTTATTCTAAAATTGAACACATAATTGGAAAAAAACACTCCTGAGTAAATGCAAAAGAATGGAAATCCTAACCAACAGTCTCTCAGATCACAGTGCAATCAAATTAGAACTCAGGATTAAGAAACTCACTCAAAATCACACAACTACATGAAAACTGAACCACCTGCTCCTGAATGTCTACTGTATATATAATCAAATGAAGGCAGAAATAAAGCTGTTCCTTGAAACCATTAAGAATGAAGACACAACGTACCAGGATCTCTGTGACACATTTAAAGCAGTGTCTAGAGAAAAATGTATAGCACTAAATGCCCACCAGAGAAGCAAGGAAAGATCTACAATTGACACCCTAAAGTCACGATTAAAAGAACTAGAGGAGCAGGATCAAACAAATTCAAAAGCTAGCAGAAGACAAGAAATAAGTAAGATTCAGAGCAGAACTGAAGGAGATAGAGACACAAAAAGCCTTCAAAAAATCAATAAATCCAGGAGCTAGTTCTTTGAAAAGATCAGCAACATAGATAGATCACTAGCCAGACTAATAAAAAGAAAAAGAGAGAAGCATCAAATAGATGCAATAAAAAATGATAAAGGGGATATTACCACCGATTCCACAGAAATACAAATTACCATCAGAGAATATGACAAACACTTCTATGCAAATAAACCAGTAAGTCTAGAAGAAATGGATAAATTCCTGGACACTTAGACCCTCCCAAGACTAAGCAAGGAAGAAGTTGAATCCCTGAATTGATCAGTAACAAGGTCTGAAATTGAGGCAGCAATTAATAGCCTAACAACCAAAAAAAGGATCAGACAGATTCACAGCCAAATTCTACCAGAGTTACAAAGAGGAGCTGGTACCATTCCTTCTGAAACTATACCAAATAATACAAAAAGAGGGAATCCTCCCTAACTTATTTTATGAAACCAACGTCTTCCTGATACAAAAACCTGGCAGAGACACAACTAGAAAAGAAAATTTCAGACCAATATCCATGATGAACATTAAAAAAGAATCCCCAACAAAATACTGGCAAACTGAATCCAATAGCACATCAAAAAGCTTATCCATCATGATCAAGCAGGCTTCAACCATGGGATGCAAAGCTGGTTTAACATATGCAAATCTATAAACATATTCCGTCACATAAACAGAACCAAAAACAAAAACCACATGAGTATTTCAATAGATGCAGAGAAGGTGTTTGACAAAATTCAACAGCTCTTTATGCTAAAAACTCTCAATAAACTAGGTATCGATGGAACATATCTTAAAATAATAAGAGCTATTTATGACAAACCCACAGCCAATATCATAGTGAATGGGCAAAAACTGGAAGCATTGATTTTGAAAACTGGCACAAGACAAGGATGCCCTCTCTCATCACTCCTATTCAACATAGTATTGAAAGTTCTGGCCAGGGCAATCAGGCAAGAAAAAGACATAAAAGGTATTCAGTTAGGAAAAGACAAAGTCAAATTGTATCTATTTGCAGACTACATGATTGTATATCTAGAAGACCCCATCATCTCAGCCCCAAATCTCCTTAAGCACATAAGCAATGTCAGCAAAGTCTCAGAATACAAAATCAATATGCAAAAATCACAAGCATTCCTATACACCAATAATAGACAGAGAGTCAAATAATGAGTGAACTCCCATTTACAACTGCTACAAAAAGAATAAAATACCTAGGAATACAACTAACAAAGGATCTGAAGGACCTCTTCAAGGAGAACTACAAACCAGTTCTCAAGGTAAAAAGAGAGGACACAAACAGATGGAAAAATATTCCATGCTCACTGTTAGGAAGAATGAGTATCATGAAAATGGCCATACTGCTGAAAGTAATTTATAGATTCAAAGCTATCCCCATCAAACTACCACTGACTTTCTTCAAAGAACTGGAAAAGAACATCTTAAACCTTATATGGAATGAAAAAAGAGCCTGCATAGCCAAGGCAACCCTAAGCCAAAAAAAAAAAAAAAGCTGGAGGTATTATGCTACCTGACTTCAAACTACGTTAGAAGGCTACAGTAATAAAAACAGCATGGTACTGGTACCAAAACAGAGATATAGACCAATGGAACAGAACAGAGGCCCCAGAAATAATGCCACACATCTACCAGCATTTGATCTTTGACAAACTTGACAGAAACAAGCAATGGGGAAAGGATTCCCTGTTTAATAAATGGTGTTGTGAAAACTGGCTAGCCATATGCAGATAGCTGAAACTGGACCCCTTCCTGACACCTTATACAAAAGTTAACTTATACAAAAATTAACTCTAGATGAATTAAAAATTTAAACATAAGACCCATTACCATAAAAAGCCTAGAAGAAAACCTAGGCAATACCATTCAGGGCATAGACATGGGAAAGGACTTTATGTCTACAACATCAAAAGCAATGGCAACAAAAGCCAAAATAGACAAATGGGATCTAATTAAGCTAATGATATTATGCACAGCAAAAGAAACTGTGATTAGAGTGAACTGGGAACCAACAGAATGGGAAAAAAGTTTTTCAATCTACCCATTTGACAAAGGGCTAATATTCAGAATCTACAAAGAACTTAAACAAATTTACAAAAAAAAAATCAAACAACCCCATCAAAAAGTGGGTGAAGGATATGAACAGACACTCTCAAAAAAGACATTCATGTAGCCAACAAAAATATGAAAAAAAGCTTATCATCACTGGTCATTACAGAAATGCAAATCAAAACCACATTGAAATACCATCTCTTGCCAGTTAGAATGGCGATCATAAAAAAAAAAAACTGGAGACAACAGATGCTGGAAAGGATGTGAGGAAATAGGAACTCTTTTACACTGTGGGAAGGAGTGTAAATTATTTCAATCATTGTGGAAGACAGTGTGGTGATTCCTTAAGGATTTAGAAATAGAAATACCATTTGACCCAGCAATCCCATTACTGTGTATATACCCAAAGGATTATAAATCATTCTATTATAAAGACACATGCACATGTATGTTTATCAAGGCATTGTTCACAATAGCAAAGACTTGGAACAAACCCAAATGCCCATCAATGATAGACTGGATAAAGGAAATGTGGCACATATACACCATGGAATACTATGCAACCATAAAAAAGAATGAGTTCATGTCCTTTGCAGATACATGGATAAAGCTGGAAACCATCATTCTCAGCAATGTGACACAAGGTCAGAAAACCAAACATCACACGTTCTCACTCATAAGTGGGTATTGAACAATGGAAAAACATGGGCACCGGGAGGGGGACATCACACATTGGGGCCTGTTTGGTGGTGGGGAGTGAGGGGAGAGATAGCAGGGCATGGGGAGATTGGGGAGGGATAACATTAGAAGAAATACCTAATGTAGATGACGGGATGATGGATGCAGCAAATCACCATGGCATGTGTATACTTATGTAACAAACCTGCACATTCTGCCTATGTACCCCAGAATCCAAGTATAATAAAAAAAAATAAAAAAATTCAGTAACAAAAAGACATGCAGCTCAGACAAATGGTCAAGGAACTTGAATAGACATTTATTCTAAGAAGAAATACAAATGTTTAATAAGTACATGAAAATATACCTAATATTCTTAGTTATTAGGAAAATGCAAAATAATTGATTGCAGTAATACTTCATACCTACTATAATGCCTGTAATAATATGTGTTGGTGAAGATGTGGAGAAACTGAAATTCTCTTACAATGCTTGTGAGAATGTAAAATGGTGCAGCCACTGTGGAAAACTGCCAGGTCCCCAAAATGTTAAGAACATAGAGATATCATATTACCCAGTGTTATACACCTAGGTTTATAACCAGAAGAATTGAGAACAAGTATCCATACCAAAAATTTTACCAGTTTTACAGCTATTCTTAGCAGTATTATTCACAACAGCCAAAAAGTAAAAATAATACAAGTTTTCATCAACTGACGAATGGGTAAACAAAATGTATTAGATCTTTACAATGGAATACTATTTCACAATAAAGAGAAATGAATTAATGCTTCATGCTGCAACATAGATGGACCTTGAAAACATGCTAAATGAAAGCCGGTCACAAAACACCACAAATGATGTGATTTAATTTACATGAATTATCCAGATTATACAGATCCATAGAGATGGAAAGAGGATTAGTGGTGAGGGAAGGGGAAAATGGGGAGTGATTGCTACTGAGTATGAGTTTTCTTTTGTGGGGTATATGGAATGTTCTAAATTTACATCGTGTAAATACATTGAATTCTATATTTTAAATAGATAAATTTTGTTATGTGAATTATGTCTTGATAACACTATTAAAATGCTAATTACAAAATAGCATGCCAAGTATTTTAGTATTAGAACTCATCTCAAGTCCTCAATCCCCTTTAAATCTTCCTTTCACATTTTACTTTTGTTTTGAAGATAAGAATACCTTAACGGTATTTTAAATATTATACTGAATGCTCTCAACGTAAGTAAATTTGTTTTTTATTTGAAAATGTTGCCATTTGCACTCTCCCAATGGGTAGAAATAATTCTGTGAGTTGAGTATCTTGTCATAACCAGAATGCTAATTATTATTGAATTGTTTGTTAAGCAAGCTACTCCAATATGGTAAGACTATTGAAGCTTATCCATATTACAAATGTATTGCTTATGTAGGTTTAGTCACATAGTGGCAAAGACTTTCTAAACCTGTTGCCTAGACACAGTAAGCCAGGTAATCTTCAGAGTAGGCTCAACATTGTGGTTTCCTTGTGTATTAGATTAAATGGGCACCTCTTTTCTTACCATGTTCATTTAGAAGCCCACCATTCTGTAAAAATTTACTTCCAGCATTTTCATGACTGAAGGTTTAAAACAAATTCAACCTTCAAAACAGCCATTAGAGTTAAGTGGTCCCTCAGTTCAACAACAAGATGTACCAACCCATAAATGTCTAAAATCAGAGTGATGTTGACCAGCCATTTGTTCTGCTTCCTGGTAAGTTAACTACCAATGTTCCCTATTTTAAAATCTAGGACAAATAATAATGATTTTAATTTTGAGCTTTACCCTGGATCATTTTGCACAAATAAAATTTAGCTTTATTAGCTATTAGCACAAAACTCTTCTATCACATTTTATTGATCTTAATGAATAAAGTTGGTCAGAATCTAAGGAACTAAAAACAATTACATAAAAAGCAAAGGTTTAGTTTGCTACCAAGACCAATGAATGATTTAGATGGTACAGTCTTTCTGTGGGAAATGGATAAAATACAAAACAAAACAAATATAACTAGGAACTGGTAATGACCTTGCTAGCATGGAAAGCCATGCCAGTATTATCTAAATTGATATATGAGCACAGAAAAGGAATAAAAATTTATTCAGAAAATAAAAGTGCTGATGTTGAGGGAAGAGATGTGAACAAACAATAAGTTAAAAGGAATATTTGTTCCCATTTTTTCTCAGATGTAATTTGTGAACCCCATAAAAAGCATAGTGTGCTTGTTTGATGTTCTTGCCTTAGAATCTTAAAATTTCTTTGCAACAAAGTAATCTTCATTGAGAGTCTACACAAATTAAGTTGGTACAAGATTTGTGTGGCCAACCCTTGAGCAACCTATGAAGAACTTGTGATTTGTATTTTCTTTCCTTCTTCCTTCTTATTCTTACCTTCTTGAACAACCTTCTCATTGCCCTAAAGATCTGTCCTAGAGACTCTGTAATGTGCTCTTATTACAATCAGAAATATTGCTTTGCTTTTATCAAGATGCACATCGCTTTAGAGCCTAATAGTATCTGGAAGTTGGAAGTAATTTTTGGATATAAAGCTTCAGAGCATATCTAAGAGAGCCTACATTTGAAAAGGAAAAAATCAGTAGGAAATAATGAATATCTAGCCATTTTCACATCAAAAATTGAAACAGGGTAAAGGGCTGTTGACTCTTTTGGAAGACAAAAGCCCACTTTTACCCCAAGTCAGCACTGTAGAAGTGAATGCGGGCATCAACTCTCTTGAAGTTTAGCTTTGTGCATCTCTCTATACTTAGACCCTATTTCATCAAATTAAAGGAAGTACTTTAGAGATAATCTAGTCTCAATTATTTTCATACTTTCTCTATGTACAGAGACCTAGAATTTCAGAATTGTTTCTTAGGGTTTCCGTTTGGATAGTGAGAAAGAGAGAGACTCAATAAGTGAGGTGAGGGTTTTAAAGGTTCACATGTGCTTCAGAAAATTTGATCAATCAAAAAATATATTTAATATATTCACAACTTAAATAAAATTTTATTTGAGCAATTTCTGATAACAAAAAACTTTAAAACCCAATGTTTCAGCCCCTCTATTGTTTGCTGAGGGTCATACATGAATATGGTAGCAGGGCTGGAATCCAAGTCCACTGGTTTTCAACCAAGTGCACACACATACCATCATGTCTCCATATTCTCATCTCCACATTCCATCTTAATTTTTGCCCAGATTATTAATTGAAAACCAATTTTGATGGGTATCTCATCATATATGGGTTGTACGTTATCCCTTCAACAATGTGGGCAAAACAAAATGAGATGATGTAGCAACAACTGTAAGTTATTTTAGTTATTATCCCAATCACACTTCCAAGCATCCCTCCTCACATTGCCATTGAAACAAAATTAATATATTCCAAATCTCCTAGCATAGCCATAAACATAATAAACAAAATCCTCTTTATCTTCTGATTTTAAGTCCACAGGCAAACTACCTACAGGTGTCATATGATAGCAGATGTTTACTGAATATGGTTCTACATCTCAGCACCACCTGAATAAATGTGTGTACAACATCTGAGGTTTTCCTTTCCACATAATGTTGCTCCCTGTTGGTGTTGTACTAAAATTATTTCCAAAATGAGCTGGTCTATGGAAAAGGGTACAGGCTATGATGTTGGAGCCTGTTGGAATCTTGAAGTTCTGTCTTCTGGTTCTTAACTTGGCAGAATATTTCTTCTTCTTGAGAACCACTCTATCTTTTTTGCTGAAAATAAATGTGACAGGAATCCTTTCTCCTCCAAAGTTACATGTCATATATTATAGAAAGAAGATTTAAAGAAAGAGTTTTTATTCTATTTATGAAACAGGTCCTACCTTGAAAGCAGAAGGAAAAATCTTATGCCTGATAGGAATATTGATTAAATGACTATTCAGATAATGCCTTCTACGAATAATGCAGAGCACCTGGTACTGTGTGGATACAAAGCAGAGTCTGGAAGTTGAGAGCTCTGGACCTAGCAATGATCAACATATGTTCACTTCCCAAGTTGAGTAGTTTTAGCTATTTCACTTTGACAAGTTAAGCTTTTTATGTCCCAGTTTCCTTATGTGTAAAATACAAATAATCATAGTTCTGGCTTCAGAAGGATTTAAAAAATGAGCTTGTAAATAATTAAAAATAGCAATTTAAATAATTTATTTTATAAATAATTCATAAAGAATTATTATTGACTTTATTAGGTTGTAATAATGGTATTGTGACTTTGTTTAAAAACAAATCTTTATTTGTTAAAAATCCATGAATATTATAGTAGTGACAATCCTTGAAGTTTAGTGGTGGTACATGTCTGTTAATTATGATATCGTGTTGACTTTGTGTATGTTTGAAAATTTCTATAATAAAAAGTTACTGAAAGGAAAGTTACTATTGTGCAAGGAACAGGTCTGAGGATTATCTTGTCTTAGTTGACAGAAAAAATATATATGTTGGCTTTTTTACTCCAGTACTTCAGTTTTAAATGTCTATTTAAAAAATTATAGAAGTTAAATAAATATTTGGAAATATCTTGCTTTTTATCATTATTTTTATTTTTTATAACTATAAATTTATAAGCATTTCAATCACAGTGTTTCTAAATATACTATTGGTAATATTTGTACTACTGCTTACTATTTCAATTTATTTCAAATTGTGAGACTAACCTGGCAGCATGTAAAATAAAAATCACTCTTTTACTGAAACGTAAACCTACCAATTGAATTTATTTATTTTTTTAAAGAATAATAAGGCATAACAGTGTTGAACCTTATCCAAGCCCTGTGCTTCTACTATATTCTGTTATAACAAATGGCAAACCTCAAAAGGCCACTCTGTTGCCCTTACATAATCCAAGATAATCACCTGTACCCTCCCTCAGTGACTCAGATGAAACAACCCTACACTTCCTCGGGGACCCATATAGGGCATATTTCCATCCTTTGTCAGTGACTCAGATGGTACCCAACGCCATCATCTTCAGGAGCTCAGTTAGAACTCATCTCTACCCTTCTGTCAACCACTTAGATGGGACCTATTTCCATCCTTCCTCAGTGACTCAGATGGAATGCAACTCCATCTTTTTTCAATGACTCAGATAGAACACATTTCCAACCTTCCTCAACATCTAAGCTAGGACTTATCTCCATCTTTCCTCAGTGATTGAAATAGGACCCATTTCCATTGTTCCTCAATGACTGAGATAGTATTTATTTCCACCCTTTTCCCCGGACGCGATTGGGACTCATCTTCACCCTTACTCAATGACAGAGAGAGAACCCATCTCCACAGTTCCTCAGCGACTAAGAGAGGACTTAACTCCATCCTTATTCAATGGTTCAGAAGTAACAGACTCAGTACTTCCTTATTGATTCAATTGGGACCTATCTTCATCATTTCTCAGTGGCTGAGATGTTACTTATCTTTACTTTTTTTGCAATGCCACAGATAGAAGCCAACTCCATCCTTTCTCGAAGACTCAGATAGGAACCATTTTCACTCTTTCTCAATGACTCAAATAGAACTTATCTTCACATTTCTTTCATGACTCAGATAGCACCTATCTTCATTTTTCCTTAGTGACTCAGATACAATCCATCTCCATTATTTTTCAATGACTCAGATGGCACAAATCTTCATCCTTTCTAAGTGACTCAGACGGAACCTATCTCCATTCTTCATCAGTCACTCCAGTAGGACTCATATCCATTCTTCCTCAATAAATCAGACAGGATCCATCTCTACATTTCCTAAATGGCTCACATAAGACCTATCTTCATTTCTCTTCAGTAACTCTGATAGGACCTGTAACTACTCTTCCTCAATGACTGAGGTGGGAACCATCTTCACCCTACCTGAATGACTGAGATGAGACCCATTTCCATCCTTCCTCATTGACTCAGATAGAAACAATTTCACCCTTCCTCAATGACTCAGATGGCACCCTTCTCTCTTTTTTTGGTTACTCAGATTGGATCTATTTCCATCCTTCTTCAGTGACATAAAAGACACCTCTCCAGTCTTCCTCAGTGACTCAGATAGGACATGGTTCTATTTTTCCTTAGCAGCTTATGTAAAACAAATATATTACTCAAGAAATCCTCCCACCTTAGCTTCTCAAGTAGCTGGGACTACAAGTGTGTGCCATCACACCTGGCTATTTTTTATTTTTATTTTTAGTAGGGATGAGGTCTTGCTATGTTACTCAGGCTGGGCTCAAACTTCTGGGCTCAAACAATCCTCCTTCTTTGCCTCCCAAAGTGCTGGGATTACAGGCATAAGCCCCCTCGCCCAGGCTGAGACCCACCTTTATCCTTTCTCAATGTCTTGAATAGGACTCAACTTCATTCTTCCTCAGTAACTCCAACAATAGGATAAAACTCCAACCTTACTCATAACTCACAGAGGACCCATTTTGATCCTTCTTCTTTACTCAGATAGGATCTGTAACTTATCATGTATAGTATAGAAGCCATGTACACCCTTTCTCAGTGACACAGATAGGACCCACCTCCATCCTTTTTTAATGACTGATATATAACCTAGCTCCATTCTTTCTCAGTTGACTGAGGTAGGACTCATCTCCATCCTTCTTGATGACCCTCATTGACTCACTGATGACTTCCTTGTTTATCTACCTTCATAAAATCCCTGTCACCTACCACCACCACCTTTTTAGAAGTTTCTCATTATGGAACATTCTTACTATTGCAACAGCCTAAATAAAATTATTTCTTTAATTGTTCTGTGCATTTTATCTCTTTCAGGGTTCACCATCTGTTTGATAGACCTTTATTATTCTAGAGGAGTCCAGGATATGTACACTTCCATTCTGATTATTATCAAATATGTGAAAGGATGCAAAACAAGTTCTTTTGTGACTTCAACAGCATCAGCGATAGCATAAAAAATTTTTCAAATCCTTCTCCTATTCCCCAGTCTCATACGCTGCTAATAAGTTATAATGGATTAGACTTGTTCGAGCAAACTGAGATAACAGTGTGGAACAATTCTATTTATAGAATAAGGACCATTTTCTTTGATTTAAAGCTAATCAATTGGGACATAATGGAAGTTTCAGAAACCTTTTCTTTCAATGTAACTAAAGTGAAGTTTTTTTTTTCTTTTAAATATATTTTATTGCACTTTAGGTACTAGAGTACATGTGCAGAACATGCAAGATTGTTGCATAGGTACATACATGGCAGTGTGGTTTGCCGCCTCCATCCCCATCACCTATATCTGGCATTTCTCCCCATGTTATCCCTCCCCAACTCCCCACCCCCTGCTGTCCCTTCCCTAGTGCCCCCCACCAGACCCCAGTGTGTGATGCTCCCCTCATTGTATCTATGTGTTCTCATTGTTCAACACCCACCTATGAGTGAGAACATGTGGTGTTTGATTTTCTGTTCTTGTGTCAGTTTGCTGAGAATGATGGTTTCCAGATTCACACATGTCCCTACAATGGACACGAACTTATTTTTTATGGTTGCATGTATTCTATGATGTATATGTGCCACATTTTCCTTGTCCAGTCTATCATTGATGGGCATTTGGGTTTGGTTCCAGGTCTTTGCTATTGTAAACAGGGTCACAATGAACATTCCTGTGCATGTGTCCTTATAGTAGAATGATTTATAATCCTTTGGATATATATCCAGTAATGGGATTGCTGGGTCAAATGGAATTTCTATTTCTAGGTCCTTGAGGAATCGCCACACTGTCTTCCACAATGGTTGAACTAATTTACATTCCCACCAACAGTGTAAAAGGGTTCCTATTTCTCCACATCTTCTCCAGCATCTGTTGTCTCCAGATTTTTTAATGATCGCCATTCTAAGTGGTGTGAGATGGTATCTCAATGTGGTTTTGATTTGCATTTCTCTAATGACCAGTGATGATGAGCATTTTTTCATGTTTGTTGGCCTCATATATGTCTTCTTTTGAAAAGTGTCTGTTCATATCCTTCACCCACTTTGGAATGGGGTTGTTTGTTTGTTTTCTTGTAAATCTGTTTTAGTTCTTTGTAGATCCTGAATATTAGCCCTTTGTCCAATGGGTAGGTTGCAACAATTTTTTCCCATTCTGTTGGTTGCCAGTTCACTCTAACGATTGTTTCTTTAGCTGTGCAGAAGCTTTGGAGTTTAATTAGATCCCATTTGTTTATTTTGGCTTTGTTGCCAATGCTTTTGGTGTTTTAGTCATGAAGTCCTTGCCTATGCCTATGTCCGGAATGGTTTTGCCTGGGTTTTCTTCTAGGATTTTTATAGCATTAGGTGTTATGTTTAAGTCTTTAATCCATCTGGAGTTAATTTTAGTGTAAGGTGTCAGGAAGGGGTCCAGTTTCTGCTTTCTGCACATGGCTAGCCAGTTTTCCCAACACCATTTATTAAACGGGGAATCCTTTCTCCATTGCTTGTTTTTGTCAGGTTTGTTGAAGATCAGATGGGTGTAAATGTGTGTTCTTCCTCTGAGGCCTCTGTTGTGGTCCATTGGTCTATATCTCTGTTTTGGTACCAGTACCCTGCTGTTTTGATTACTGTAGCCTTGTAGTATAGTTTGAAGTCATGCAGCGTGATGCCTCCAGCTTTGTTCTTTTTACTTAGAATTGTCTTGGCTATGCAGGCTCTCTTTTGGTTCCATATGAAGTTTAAGGTGGTTTTTTCCAGCTCTGTGAAAAGGGTCATAGGTAGCTTGATGGGGATAGCATAGAATCTATAAATTACTTCAGTCAGTATGGCCATTTTCACAATACTGATTCTTCCTAACCATGAGCATGGAATGTTTTTCCATCTGATTGTATCCTCTCCTTTCCTTGAGCAGTGGTTTGTAGTTCTCCTTGAAGAGGTCCTTTACATCCTTTGTTAGTTGTATTCCTAGTTATTTTATTGTCTTTGTAGCAATTGTGAATGGCAGTTCATTCTTGATTTGGCTCTCTTTAAGTCTGTTATTGGTGTATAGGAATGCTTGTGATTTCTGCACATTGATTTTGTATCCTGAGACTTTGCTGAAGTTGCTTATCAGTTTTAGGGATGAGATGATGTAGTCTTCTAAATATACTATCATGTTGTCTGCAAATAGAGACAGTTTGACTTCCTCCTTTCCTAATTGAATACCTTTTATTTCTTTTTCTTGCCTGCTTGCTCTGGCTAGAACTTCTAATACTATATTGAATAGGAGTGGTGAGAGAGGGCATCCTTGTCTAGTGCCAGATTTCAAAGGGAATGCTTCCAGTTTTTGGCCATTCAGTATGATATTGGCTGTGGGTTTGTCATAAATACCTTTCATTATTTTGAGATATGTTCCATTGATACCTAGTTTATTGAGAGTTTTTAGCATAAAGGGCTGTTGAATTTTTGTGGTGAATTATGTTGATAGACTTGCATATGTTGAAGCATCCTTGCATCCCTGGGATGAAGCCTACTTGATCGTGATAAATAAGCTTTTTGATGTGCTGTTGTAACTGGTTTGCCAGTATTTTATTGAAGATTTTTGCATCTATGTTCATCATGGATACTGGCCTGAAGTTTTCTTTTCTTGTTGAGTCTATGCCGGGTTTTGGTATCAGGATGATGTTGGTCTCATAAAATATTTGGGAAGGATTCCCTCTTTTTGGATTGTTTGGAATAGTTTCAGAAGGTGTGGCACCAGCTCCTCTTTGTGTTTCTGGTAGAATTCAGCTGTGAACTCATCTGGACCTGGGCTTTATTTTGTTGGTAGGCTATTAATCGCTGCCTCAACTTCAGCCCTTATTATTGGTCTATTCAGGATTTCGACTTCTTCCTGGTTTAGGCTTGTGAGGGTGAAAGTGTCCAGGAATTTATTCATTTCTTCCAGGTTTACTAGTTTATCTGCATAGAGTTGTTTGTAGTATTCTCTGATGGTAGTTTGTATTTCTGTAGCATCAGTGGTGATATCCCCTTTATCATTTTTTACTGCATCTATTTGATTCTTCTCTCTTTTCTTTTTTATTAATCTGACTAATGGTCTATCTATTTTGTTGATCTTTTCAAAAAAACAGCTCCTTGATTTGAAGGTTATTTTGTGTCTCTATTTCCTTCAGTTCTGCTCTGATCTTAGTTATTTCTTATCTTCTGCTAGCTTTTGAGTTTCTTTGATCTTGCTCCTCTAGCTCTTTCAATTTTGATGATAGGGCATTATTTTAGATCTTTTCTTTCCTCCCATTTGGATATTTATTGCTATAAACTTCCCTCTAAACACTGCTTTAAATGTATCCCAGAGATTTTGGTACATTGTTTCTTCATTCTCATTGGTTTTGAAGAACGTCTTTGTTTCTGCATTCATTTCATTGTTTACCCAGTCAACATTGTTGTTCAGTTGTTCAGTTTCCATGAAGTGCAGTTCTGAGTGAGTTTCTTAATCCTGAGTTCTAATTTGATTGCACTGTGGTCTTAGAGACTGTTATGATTTTTGTTCTTCTGCATTTGCTGAGGAGTGATTTACTTCCAATTATGTGGTTAATTTTAGAGTAAGTGTGATGTGGTGCTGAGAAGAATGTATATTCTGTGGATTTAGGGTAGAGAGTTCTGTAAATATCTATGAGGTTTGCTTGGTCTAGATTTGAGTTCAAGTCCTGGATATCCTTATTAATTTTCTGTCTCATTGATCTTTCTAATATTGACAGTGGAGTGTTAAAATCTCCCACTATTATTATGTGGGAGTCTAAGTCTCTTTGTAGGTCATTAAGAACTTGCTTTATGTATCTGGGTGCTCCTATATTGGGTTTGTATATATTTAGGATCGTTAGCTCTTCTTGTTGCATTGATCCTTTTACCATCATGTAATGCCCTTCTTTGTCTCTTTTGATCTTTGTTGGTTTAAAGTCTATTTTATTAGAGACTAGGATTGCAACT
>PVKP010012507.1:0-58108 GCA_004027715.1 Plecturocebus donacophilus
ACTCAGACCTGGAACAAGCAAATTTAATAAATATTTACAGAACCTACCACCCCATATCCCCAAAACATATATTTTTTCCAATATTATATCATACCTATTCTAAAAGTGATCACATAATAGGAAATAAATCACTTTTTAGCAATTGCATAAGCATTTCACAGATTTAAATGAAATCCTGAGCAATAGAGCAAGATTCTCATTCTCTCTCCCTCTTTCTCTTTAAAAAAAAAAAAAAAAAAAAAAAATCTACTGTGATTCTTCAATCATTTGTAGTAATGCTCCCTCTGGAGGCTCATCATTGCTACTTACCATCTCAAAAAAAAAAGGTTTGCTTATAGCTACAAGTGTTATGGTAATCATGGAAAGACAGTTTGTTAGGTTTTACATTTTTTTGTCAAATTAATAAAATTTTGGTCTTTTTTATGAGTTGTTGAATTAAAAGGTAAACAAAGCTGGGCATGGTGGCTCATGCCTATAATCCCAGCACTTTGAGAAGCCAAGGTGGGTGGATCACTTGAGGTCAGGAGTTCGAGACCAGCCTGGCCAACATGGTGAAACCCCATCTCTACTAAAAATGCAAAAATTAGCTAGGCATGGTAGCGGGCACCTGTAATCCCAGCTACTTGGGAGGCTGAGGCAGAAGATTAGCTTGAACCCAGGAGGTAGAGGTTGCAGTGAGCCAAGATCACACCACTGCACTCCAGCCTTGGTGACAGAGTGAAATTCCATGTGAAATAAATAATAAATAAATAAATAAGAATAGTCATTAACAAAAATAAATCCATTATAGCTGTAAGCATTGTTTTGTATTTTCTCTGCTTTGTTTAGATTGTTTATTCTCAATAAGAGTTATAATTCCTGACAAGGTGTCTAGGAAATTACTTGGTATGAAAGAAGTAAAAGCAAGATATGCTAGTTATTCTGTTATGCATAACTCAGTCTTGCACAGCAGAGACCTATCCCTCCATTACACACAACTTTACAAAGCCATGAAATATTCCTGTAGGAGGGAAAATTGTTATGTATGTCAGAGCATAGACACTGTGTTTTATAAATCAATGCAAAGCACTTTTGCACTATTTTAACTCCTGAATTTCCAGTATTTCAATGCTTGTATACATTCAGGAAAGCTTGTCTTTTGTTTTGTTGATAAATGTATCAATTTTTTTTCATATATTATGTTTAAATATTTAACCCATTTTGAGTTAATTTTTATATATTGTGTGAGATAAAGGAGTGACAAAAATAATTTCATTATTTTTGCCTGTAGATATCCAGATTTTCCATAAATGTTTATGAAAGAGACTGTCCCTTCCCTATTGTGTGTTCTTGGTGCCTGTGTCACAAGTTATTTGAGCATATATTTTGGGGTTTATTTCTGGGCTTTTCTATTCCATTGGTCTATGTGTCTGTTTTTGTTTTGGTACCACACTGTTTTGACTACTAAGGCTTTGTAATTTAATTTGAAATCAGAAAATCTGATACATTCATGTTGTTCTTGCTCCAGACAGCTTTAGCGAGCCAGGGTTTCTTGTGGTTCTTAGGAATTAAGAATTCAGTATTTTGAAAATGTACAGATAGTGATAACATACTATAGGATGTCTTCATTTTGACATCTAATGTAGATAACTATTCTTTTATTTTTCTGTTATATTAACTCCTAATATTTTCTATAATAGTACAGTTCAGGGTTTATATAGTTTTATTTCTAATTTTATGCATAGGCAAGTGCTTTATTTATGAATTTTATGATAGTACCAAAAGGTGTTACAAAATATCTGTTTCAAATAGGAGAAAAATGCTCTGTTTTTAGAAGTTAAATTTTGAAGAATTTAGAAGTAAATGATCCTGATGTCTTAAATCTCAAATATTCAGCAACATCAATTGTGCATGTATGTGTGTTTGTGAGTGTGTATATTTAGTAAAGAGGAGATTAAGCCAATTTGGCAAAATGTTAAAATTGGGTGAACTTAGGTTGAAGGGATAAATGAGTTTATTGTACTATTTTTTAAAATTTAAATAAAATCTTCAGTACTTAATATATTCCATATTATTTGAGCTGCTAAGTTCTGAAATCCATTTCAAGAGATATGCTCATTTGGTGGATTCAGTGCATTAAATAGCATCTATTTAATCAAGACAGATGATTTTTAAAATGCACTGAATATAGGCCCTTGCTGAAGACTAGTCCCACTAGTGAATCTCCATTTTGAAAAACGTCTGTGTGGAACTTCAAACCAAATCTAAGAAGAAAGTACTTTTTGTAATAAAAAAAAATATATGACTACTTTGGGGCTTACTTACTAGGTAAGTATCATTTATAATCCTGTCAAATTACCCAAATATCAGTTGTATTAGGAAACCACAGTGATATTGCCCAGGCCTCTATTTCTTTGTGTGTGTGTGTGTGTGTATGTGTGTGTGTGTTCCTTTTCTTTATTATATGAACATTCAAAATCATTATTTAAAAGGGCTCATTTGCAAATTAAATTAATTAACTGCATTCATAAAGCTACATTTTTAAATATTTTTTCATGTATCATTTATTGACTTTCCGTTATTTTAGGTAAAGATTTAAATTACTTTTTTTCCTTTTCTCTCCCCATCCCCCACTGTCCCTCCCCTAGCCACCCACCTCCCAACATATCCCAGTGTGTGATGTTGCCCTCCCTGTGTCCCTGTGTTCTCATTGTTCAACACCACCTATGAGTGAGAACATGCAGTGTTTGGTTTTCTGTTCCTGTGTCAGTTTGCTGAGAATGATGGTTTCCAGATTCATCCATATCCCTACAAAGGTCATGAACTCATCCTTTTTTATGACTGTGTAGTATTCCATGGTGTATATGTGCCACATTTTCTTTATCTAGTCTATCACTGATGGGCATTTGGGTTGGTTCCATGTCTTTGCTATTGTAAACAGTGCTGCAATGAACATACGTGTGCATGTGTCTTCATAACAGAATGATTTATAATCCTTTGAGTATATACCAAGTAATGGTATTGTTGGGTCAAATGGAATTTCTATTTCTAGATCCTTGAGGAATTGCCACACTGTCTTTCACAATGGCTGAACTAATTTACACTCCCATCAACACTGTAAACATATTCCTATTTCTCCACATCCTCTCCATCTCCAGAGTTTTTAATGATCACCATTCTAACTGACATGAGATAGTATCTCAATGTGGTTTTGATTTGCATTTCTCTATGACTAGTGATGTTTAGCATTTTTTCAAGTTTGCTGCCTGTGTAAATGTCTTCTTTTGAAAAGTGTCTGTTCGTATCCTTTGCCTACTTTTGAATGGGTTTGTTTTTTTCTTGTAAATCTGTGTTAGTTTTTTGTAGATTCTGGTTATTAGCCCTTTGTCAGATGGGTAGATTGCAAAAATTTTTTCCTATTCTGTTGGTTGCTGGTTCACTCTGATGATTGTTTCTTTTGCTGTGCAGAAACTTTTAAGTTTAATTAGATCCCATTTGTCTACTTTGGCTTTTGTTGCCATTGCTTTTGGTGTTTTAGTCATGAAGTCCCTGCCCATGCCTATGTCCTGAGTGGTATTGTCTAGGTTTTCTTCTAGGGTTTTTATGGTATTAGGTCCTATGTTTAAATCTTTAATCCATCTGGAGTTAGTTTTAGTGTAGGGTGTCAGGAAGGGGTCCAGTTTCAGCTTTCTGCATATGGCTAGCATTTCTTAGTAACACCTCAGTAACAGAAGGACAGCTTCCTACTTCAAACACATTTTTGAATACATTGTGGTGGACGTAAGTTTACAAGTTTATTCAGACGAATGTTTAAGGAGTGACATCCCCATTGAAGTGACAGCAATTATTAAGTCACAGAA
Organism: Plecturocebus donacophilus; assembly: GCA_004027715.1. NCBI lineage: Eukaryota > Metazoa > Chordata > Mammalia > Primates > Pitheciidae > Plecturocebus > Plecturocebus donacophilus. The sequence continues at coordinate 3,840 of PVKP010012507.1, forward strand.
TGTGAGCAGTGACAAAGCGTACAGAGAGTTAATTGAACTACAACAGATTTTATATACAGCAAAGGTGAAAATTATGGAAACAGAAACTGATAAGATTGTATGATAAAATTGTAGTGCTTTCTAATTTCCAGAAACAAAAAAAAAATATTTATTTTTTCGTTTTGGTTAGAACATTCAAATGTTAAATTTGTTTACATTTGTACATTAATATTCCCATTAATAATCATCATCACAAAAGTAACTTTTCTTTAGTACTTCAACATGTACCAGGGACTGTTCTAAGCCCTTTTATGAATTATAACATGTAGTTTTCATCATTTCCCTATGTCACATGTGCACTGTTAGTATCTTTTCTTATAGAATCGATTCCCACAGAGGCGGAGACTGAGTTAAGGATTTGAGTATGTGTGTTTTATTATTTGTGTGTGTTTGTGTAAGTGAGACGATACTAGAAAGTACCAGTAAGACAGCTGGAGAGGTTAGGTTGTAAAGGAATGAAAGAGAAGAGAGGATATTTTAATAAGCAGGTTGCTGCGCAGGGCATCTTGGAGTCAATCCTGCTGGTATCCTCTGGGAGATGGTGTAGAGCAGTGGTCCCTAACTTTGTTGTGCATCAGAATCACCTGGAAATTTGTTAAACTGTATTTATATGGTTTATCCTCAGAGTCTGAGTCAATGTATCTTAGATAGGTTCAAAGAATTTACAATTTTTCTAACAAGTTCCTAGGTGATGGTCTGGAGCCATATTTTGAGATCCACTGGTGAGAACATGCTTAAGAGTCATCACACCTGAGAGATTGGAGACAGCAGCATTATTTTCTCGCTTCTCTCCCTCATTGGCTGAGGGCTTCTGCTTGCACACTAACTTGCACACTTTGGGTCAGCCCTGTGGATGCACCTAACATAGGACCTTAGGTAGACAGTGGCAGGTGTTTGCAGTGGAACTCCAGCAGCATGAATTGGAAAGGTGAGTGCTGGAGGGGTGTGGGTGGAGCCCTCAACACTGTGCTGTATCTTTAGTTTATAGATGAGGAAATGAGACAGACAGAAGTTAGTTTTCCCAAAGGCTAACAACTGTTAAGTGATCGAGGCAAGATTCTAATTTAGGATTACAATTCAGGTAGTATCAGCACTTTCTGGGAACTTTTAAAAAGTGCGTATTCTTGAGTTTCACATCAGACCTACTGAAATAGAAACTCTAGGAGTGAGACCCAGAGTCTTTGTTTTAACAAGCCTTCCATAGTGTTCTGATACACTTTCAAATTTTAGAACTATTACTCTCAGCCATGTGCTCTTTTTCCTTACATTACACAATTTTAACACTGTATCGATAACTTCATCAGGCATTGCCTATTTCCCATTATTAAACACCTAAGAGAAAATGAATGTTAACCAATAACCATTTGTATATGTGGATCTATGTGTCTTACACATGTCAATCTAGGTTTCTGTTACACATGTTTGAGGATGAGTTCCAGTCAGTATGCATTTACTTCTCTGTACATTTTTTCCTTTGTCTAGAAGATTTGTTCCTGACAACTTGATTGACAGTGTGTTTTCTCTTGATAACACATTGTCAGGGACTGAAAAGTATCTCTCTGTCCATGGCTTTGCTTTTCTTTTTTGGCCTCCTGATGAAATTTCATTTCCACAGTCCAATTAACTTAAAGGTATAAACATGCATTTCCTTCTAACCATCATTGGTTTCACCAGGTAGCATTTACTTCTTTTTATGTAAAAGACAACGGAGGGGGCTTACAAAAAACAAGGCCTCTGTGCTGGAAAGCTGTTGGTATTCCAGAATCTCATGGCTAAGGGATCTTTTTTACTATTTAATAAATAATGGTAATAATAAAAATGCTTTATGCTATACATTAGACCTCTAGACTTAGTCATCTTATATAACTGCAAATTTGTTCCTTATGGCTTAGATATCCCCATTTTCTCCCCCTCCCTGTCCCCGGTAACCACTGTTCTGCTCTCTATTTCTATTCATTCAACTTTTGGATTTCACATATAAGTGACGTGATGCAATATTTTTCTGTATCTTACTTATTTTACGTAGTATAATATTTCCTAGGCTCATCCATGTTGTCACAAATGTATTTCCTTAAGGTCAAATAATATTTTATTGTACATTCGCATTTATATTTATACATATACACACATACCACAGTTTCTTTATCCATTTTTCCATCAATGGACACTTAAGTTGTTTCTTTACCTTGGCTGTTATGAATAATGCTGAAATTATCATTAGAGCACTGATATCTCTATGAGGTGCTGACTTCGTTTCGTTTAGTTGTGTACCCAGAAGAGGGGTTGCTGAGTGATGTGGTAATTCTATCTTTAATTTTTGGAGAACCTCCAGACTGTTTTCCATCATTTCTGTACCAACTTGTATCACCACAAACAGTATACAAGGGTTTCCTTTTCTCCATATGGCCACCAACAAATATCTTTTTTTTTTCTTTATGATAGTAGCCACTCTAACAGGCGTGGGTCGATATCTCATTGTGTTTTTTATTTGCATTTATTTGATGAATCAGAACCGTACTAAAAAAGGTATACCGAAATTTTACTAATGGCATAGATTTTAGGTATTCTTACTACTAAAAATAGGTAACTTTATAAGGTTATGGATATGTTAATTTGCTTGATTATAGTATATGTCATTTCATCAGGTATACGTTTCAATATGTATATCAGAGCATCATGTTGTACACCTGTAGTATATATAATAAAAATTAAGTCGTGTAAGATAGACTAGTGAATTTTAATTATATATACAATAAAAATTAAGCTGTGTAAGATAGCCTAGTGAATTTTACTTAATCATTAAAATCACAAAGATTTTTAATGTCGATATGGTTTCCAATTTTGCAATGCAATTAAACTTAAGAAACTACCACTTACTGAGTTTTAGTGCAGTGTCAAAGAATTTTCAGAACTATATGAAAAAGTTATTAAATACTTTTCTAAATAAGTCATTATATGAAAAAGGCACCTGCACACACGTTTACAGCAGCACAATTTACAGGTGCAAAGATATAGAACCAACCTGAGTGCCCGTTAACCAAAAAGAAATAAAGAAAATGTAGTATATAGATACCAAGGAATACTACTCAGCCATAAAAAGGAATAAAGTAATATCTTTTGCAACAACTTGGCTGGAGCTGGAGCCCATTATTATAATGAAGTAACAGTCATGAGAAACCAAATACTGTGTGTTCTCACATATAAGCGGGAAATGAGGTATGAGGATGTGAGGACATACAGAGTGATGTCATGGACTTTGAAGACTTGGAATAGAGAGAGATTAAGAGGGAGGTGAAGAATAAAAGACTACATATTGGGTACAGTGTACATTACTTGGGTGATGAGTACACTAAAATCTCAGAGGTTACCACTGTAGAATTCATCCATGTAACAAAAACCACCTGTACCCCCAAAGTTATTGAAATAAAGAATACAATTTAATAAACAGATCAATAAAGGTAAAAAAAATGAAATATTTCCTGTATTGAAACTCCTGTGTGAGGATATGTATTTTCTTTACATAACTGAACCAAAACAGCTCATTGCAATGAATTAGGTACAGAAGCAAAGATGAGTATCTGCTTTTCTTCAATTAAGCTAGATGATTAAGAAATTTGACAATATGTAAAACAATGCCACTAATTCCATTTTCTTCTTAAGAGACATAGCAGTTTTTCATTGAGGTATGCTTATGTTAACCTGTAATACATTCATTATTGTTATTTTAAATAAATGTATACAGAGATAAAAAATAAAATTGCCTTATGTTTAGCTGGTCATCACACAAATTCAAATGCAGCACAGAGTGGCTGTCATATGTCTGCTGCAAAAGTAAGTTTTCATATGTCTTTTCTACATGCAAAAGTCTGTTCTTCAAGGGTCATATGAAATATCCTTCTTTGGGGGCTTTTTCTAAAACTCCAGAGCTTACTACCTTTTTTTTTTCTGTTTCCTGTAGCAGTGTTCATTTCTATGCTGTAATGATTATCACATTATCTTAAAATTATATGGTTTCCTGCTCTTCTAAGGTATACACCCTGGAGGCAGGAGACCAGATCATGTTAAATCTTAAAACTATAGAATCTTGAGTGTACACATAAAATTTAACCAATCAAAGTGTAAAGGATGAATCTCTAAGAGGATCAAAATCATTGAATCTACTATTTGATTCTAATTTAGATTAGACTTCAAACAATTCAAAAATAGAAGTTATACATTTTCTTGAAGGTGTCTAGAAGTCGTCCCATTTTAGTAAGCTATTCAACTGTCTTATAACTGCCTTACTCTATAACATGATATATCTGTTAAGCAATTATGTTTACTTTGTCTTCTTGGAAACCGAGAACCGTAGACCACAACATTCTCAATGCAGCTGGCCACACTTCAATTCAAACTGGAAAGCCTACATCAGTAGCTTCCGGTGCTATATCAGTTATCGTCAACCTCGTGTACTTTATATGAAAGGTAATATGAAACAAACTTGAAATTCTGAACATCAAGTAGAAGCACCACCTAAGCTTTCTTTTGTAAATTTTGCATGACATTTTGGGATTAGAATAGATTTTTTCAGGTAGATAGTAACTCATCTTTTCCTCCTTAGATTTTCCTCAATCTGTGGTGTTTCTATCAGATTGTATTTTCTAGTACCTTTACACTCATATATCAAGACATACAGTTTATATCCCCTTCTCTTGAATTTGTATGAGTAACTATCCAAACTAAAATACTATCGCAAAAGTGGCACTCTGTGGCTTTCCAGGATAGGTCATAAAAGATGATACAACCCAACTATTTCTCTCTCTTATTACCCTTGGCCTTAGAGAGAATTATGCTCTGAGGAATTATAGGGCACACGGAAAGGCCCATGAGATGAGAAATCAAAGTCTTCATCCCAGGCTGAGAACCAGGTCAACAGCCAGTACAAACTTGTAATCCCTGTAAGCCATCTGAAAGTGATTCTTTCACTCTATTGCCCATTGCTTAAGCCCCCTCAGCTACTGCCACACAGAGTGGAAGTCACTGTTTTTCATCAGGTTCTGCCTAAATTGTAGAGTCATGAACTAATTGATGGTTATTTTTTAAGCCACTGGATTTGGCAATTGCATATTTTCACACATCAGTAGATAACTGTAATAGTGTTCAAATAGAAAACAAAACTCAAGATTATCACACACATCATTGGAGAGTTCATATAGTTTGTTGGCAGAGGAGAAGTATTCTTTGACTGGATGTCTGTTTCTCTACCTGGCAAAGTCTAATTATTTTTTAAGGATCACTTTAAATATATTTTACATTCTATAACCTCTTCTTGACTCTGAGTTAGAATTGACCATCACTTTCTGTGCTCCTTCTATGTTCATCTCTGTTCAATTCTGTGTTATAGTACTTATCTTTTCTTGGAATGTCTTGGTTTTCTAACTCTTCCCAAACTATATACCCTTTAAAGTATGGGCATAGAACATACAGACTCAACTAGATTTCAGGTAGTGATTACAGTGTCCATTCTGGCTTTGTGCAGTCTGTTATGGAGTGTTTACTTCTCCATTTCGTAATTCTACCTTCCTTAAGATGGCCTCAACGCTGCTGCCGAAGACGAGCAGCATCAAAAAGAGTCTCTAGTTTCCCTTTTCTCAGGAGGGATACACATCACATCATTAGCATTTAGCAAGGCAGAACAAGGCACGTGGCCCCACGTGATAAGGAGGGTACAAACTGTAATCCCTTATTTAGCAGGCTTCTCTGCACAAGAACTCTATGTTGTGGAAAGAGAGCAGGAATGGTGAGTGACCATACAGGTAATTCTCCTGGAAGAGGCAGAAACAGAAAGGCAGCATAGAACGAGGAGGAACTGGAACAACTGAACTATTTCTGATGCTGCTATCAGAGCATGGCTGAGTCTTGATATTTATGAGACCGCTTCTTCATATATAAAGTAGTAATAGTAATAATAAAATTTGTTTCATGTTGGGAGTGAGAATCAAAAGAAACCTACTTTGGAAAAACAAAACATATTAGGTATTAGTTTATTGTGAGCATGGATTTTTGTGCTTCGTATCATACTATCATATTCATATCATATATTCAGAGAGGATAAATATTCCTATCATGCCTAAAAAAAATTAAGATGTTAGAAACATATATATTTGAATCATTTATATAGTGAGGCTACGCACTTTTAAAATAAATAATCTTAGTGTTTTCTGAGAAAATTCAGATTAGACACAATAAATGGAATCCAAAATAAAAATATAACCACCAAATAATTATTATTAATAAAAGAGTTACTTTTGGTTGAGAGTCACTAGTCAATGTAATACATGAATTACTATTTTCTTTAAGTTTCAGCTTTTATTTTAGATACCAGCGGTACACGTGTAGCATTATTTAGTGGGTATATTGGACCCAGGTAGTAAGCATAATATCCAATAGGTAGTTAGTTTTTCAACCCATGACCCCCTGCCTGCTTTTTCTCTCTAGTATCCGCAGTGTCTATTATTCCCATGTTAATGTCCATTTGTACACAACGTTTAGCTAACACCTGTAAGTAGGGATGTGTGGAATTTGGTTTTCTGTTCTTGCATTAATTCGGATTATGACCTACAGCTCTATCCATGTTGCTGAAGAGGACTTGATTTCACTTTTATTCTGGCTGCATGGTATTCCATGTTTTGTATCTACCACTTTTCTTTATCCAGTCTACGATTGATGTGCACCTAGGTTGGTTTCATGTTTTTGCTATTCTGAATAGCATAACGATGAGCATACACAGAATTTATTCCTAACATAATATTATATGTTTTATAGTTGAGAGACTATGATATAGAGAATTTGAAAATCTTACATGCTTTCACTTACCCAATAAACAGTAAAAGTTGGATTTGAACTTGTTCTGATTCCAGGGCTTGATAATTTAATTGTAAGAGGTGTAGTTCACCAACTTATGCATCAGGGGAGCACATTAAAATAGATCACTATCCTACTTCTCCTTCTTATTGAGTGGATGGAAGAATTCAGTAATCTTTGCAAAAGTTACTGGGTGTATTAGGTTAGTGCTAAGAATTTTTGACATTATTCTGATTTCATGAATATAGATTGGTATTTTTAAAATTAGTTGTATCACCTATGTCTGAAGTAGTGAAGATAATTAAAGAAGATACCATTCAAAATCTGAATTTGAGAGACAGTCCTATTTCATTGGAGCCAGTTACCCTGACAAGAGTGTTTGGGATATCTAGGGAGCAAATAGAGTTCAGATTTATCTTCATAATCCATATGTAGATATTTTCTATTTAGTAGTGTATATGAGTAACTATACAGCTATTTTTACAGCAGAGAGAAATTCCTCGAGAGAGAATTGTTGAAACACAAAATCTCATAAACAGAGAGGGTTTTTGTTGTTCTGGTTAACTTCCCTTAGGAGTGCATGAGGATTCATATGAAATCATAAATCTACACCCATAACTTTTTACAGTCTCTAGGAGCTTTTTATTCTACCATCAAGTTATTCTTATATGTACTGGGGTTGTATAGGAGACTTTTTACTCTCTTTCAATGTAGACCATGATAAAGACAAATAAGGTATAGTGTATGGGCTAATATTTGTATACATAGTATTAAAGATTCCATGGCAGGTTTTCATATTTTGGAAGGCTAAACTTTATGTGATAACAGCATAAAGTGTTGTACAAACTCATCATCATCTTTGTAGCTCATGAAAGGCATACTTTAAATTCAGAGGCCTTTCTCTCTGTTGCTGCTGCTGCTACTGCTACTGCTGCTTGATGTTTTATGGTGACTTGCTCTGACTTACACAGCATGGCTGTGGATTTGGAAGATGCACATATTCATACTAACTGTACAAATGACAACAGGAAAATATCCTATCTGTACATAAAAGATATGAGCTTTAAAAAGTCTGTATCTTTTGAAATAGCTGGAACACTTTGCTATTATGGATGCTGATATTAACATCTTAAAGTTTTGTGATGTAAAAGTGCTTTCATTTAGAAATTTTATTAACACATAATTCTAAAGTTAAAAATTGAATATAGTTGATTTCTCAACAATGTTGGCTCTGGCAATGGAGTGATTATTAGTTCTTTGTTGTCTTCAGTGGGACATAGAAGTCTAAATACATATGAAAGGCTGGGAGAACATGGAGCATTAGAAAGACTATTATTGGAATATATGTGTGTTTGTGGAGATCAGTGGAGATTAGTTTGATGGATGTTGCATGAATTCATGCTGGAAAGATAGGCAATGGCCCAATGATGAATGGTGTGTGTGGAGATTGAAAGCATTATAAAGTTGTGCTGGATTAAAGACTGCCACATGTTATTTGAAATCTCTCCCATAGAGATTTGAGGCCCAGTATCCCCTTGAAATAAGGAAAGCACAGTGACTGATTTTTAGCAATAGTATGTGGTAGCAGTGATACTGTTCCAGTTTGTGGGCCCAGGCTTTAAGATTGTAAAACCATACGCTTTTCTCTTGTGGATGCTTTATTCTTGAACTGTAAATGTCTTGTAATAACTATGCCCACCATGAAACCACTATGATGTAAAAAACCCAAAACATCTAGAGAGGACTGAAAGTTGATATGCCATGGAGAGAGAGTAGAAGGCATAGAAACAGAGAAAGACAAGCAGAGCAAGAAACACTGAAAAGTCAAACATGATTTAAAAGGACATCTTGGAAATGGAGCCTGCAGCCCCAGCTGCCCCAGCTGCCCCAGCTGCTACCAACACATCAGTGGACCAGAGACAAACCACCCAATTGAGCATTTTCTAAATTCCTTACTCATAAAATCGTGAGCAACTAAAATGGCGTTAAGCTGCCAGATATTACAGTATTTGTTTTTTTAAAAAAGTAACAGATAATCAGAATAGGAATCAAGTAATTTGTGGCAGAAAGTGACACCATCAGATGTCATACAGAGAGCATAGGAGGGATTGATCTGGGGAGTGCAAAGATAGAGACAAGAAGCAGCTTCAGAGGCTATTTCAGTATCACCACACAAGAAATATTGAAAGTTTGAGATGTAAAAAGGACAATGTTAAGACGGTGGTAAAAAAACTTCGGCTAAACTTAATAGGAAAAACATGGAATCAAACTAAATTCCTGACAGTAGACTGAATAAAGAAAACGTGGTACATATACACTGTGGAATACTGTGCAGCCATAAGAAAGGATAAGATCATGTCCTTTGTAGCAACATAAATGGAGGTGGAGGCCATTATCCTAAAAAAAAAAAAAAACAAAGGAACAGAAAATCAGATATCACATATTCTCTCTTATAAGTGGGAGCAAAATATTGAGTACAGATGGTCACAGGGAAGAGAACAACAGACACCAGGGCCTACTTGAGGGTGGAGGTGGGAGAGAATAAAAAAAAAAATCTACCTATTGAGTACCATGCTTATTACCTGAGGGGCACTAATGTTCACTATCATATTCACAATTAAACCCTATTAAGCATTTTTTTTCCAGTGATTATTTATAGTATATTGGAAATTATTTATTGTAATCAGAAGAGCTGGATTTATTGACAAACCCTGATGCATTTCTATAAGAATTTACAAACCAATATCATAGCCTATATTGAAAGTAACAGAGAAAATGAGAGGTACAGATATGGTTATTTTAATGTAGCATCATAAATCACTCAAAAATCTAAAATATCTAGCTATATAAGGAAAATTATCATTCAATCCATTAAGAGCTTTAGTTTAGCAAGGTGGCAGAATAGAAGACTTACCCTGGCTATTCCCTTCCCCTGCAAGAAAACCAATTTAACAGCCATCTACACACACAAAAATCACATATATAAGAACCAAAAATCATAAGGAAACCATGCAGGCCCTAAAGATAAAAAATAAAAGAACCAAAAATCAGGCGAGTACTCACAGTACCTAGTCTTATTAAAATCTCTGACGGAGGCACTGACAAGGTATGAAAAACATTCTTGAATTGCCTATGTCACCCCTCTTCCAACCCCCTCCAGTAGCAGTGTGGTGTGGAGAGCATTTCTGTGCACTGGTGAAAGGGACAGTGCAGCAACTGTGAGACATTGAACTCAGTGTTGCCCTGCTATAGCAGAAAGCAAAATCAGTCCACGCTCAGCTGATGCCCACCCACAAAGGGAGCATTTGAAACAGCCCTAACTAAAGGGGAAGCACTGACCCCAGAGGTTGGAACTTGAGTTCCTGCAAGACTTGCCACCATGGGCTAAAGCGCCCCGGGAAGTAAAGTTGAAAGACAATCTATGCCACAAGGACTACAACTTCTAGATGAGTCCTAGTACTGAACAGGGCCCAGAGCCAGAAGACGAGGTGGACATGTGACCTGCTGAGACACCAGCCTGGATTGCACAGGGAGTGCTGGCATCACCTGTCCTCTACCCCCAGATTCCTTCTGCACAGCTCTTGACTCCAAAAGAGACTCATTACTTCCACTTGAGGAGAGGAGAGGAAAGAAAAAGTGGGAGGACTTTGTCTTGGATATTGGTTACCAGCTCACCCACAGCAGGATAGGGCACTGACCAGAGTCATGAGGCCCCCTCTTCAGGCCATATCCCCCCGACGAAATTTCTAGACATACCCCAGGCCAGGTGGCAACCTATTGCCTTCCATGGAAAGACAGTCCTGGCACCATGCATCAAATGATAACTGAAGTGCCCTTGGGCCTTAAATACCCAGGTACTGCATCAAGGGCCTTGCAAGAGACTCTCAGGCTTGCTGATTTGAGATGAGATTTAACATATTCTCAGCAGTGCTGGCTAAAGGGTGAGACTCCTGCTTCAGAAAATCAGAGTAAAAAGTAAAGAGAACTTTGGCTTGCACCTTAGGTAGCAGCTCAGCCAAAGGGGCATAGAGGACCAAGTGAGTTCTTGGGGTCCCTGATCCTATGACTTGGCTCTTGGAGGGCATTTGTGGACCTGTCCTTGGCCAGAGAGGAGCACATTGCCCTGAAGGGTGAATCCAGCTAGGCAACATTCACCATGACATGCTGAATGAAGAGCCCTTTGGACTTAAGGGAACATTGGTGGTGGTCTGGCAGTACTCTCCATGGGCCTGTGATGGTGGTGGCTTTGGAATGAGGCTCCCTTACCTTCAGAAAGGCCAGGAGAGAGTAGGAAAGACTGCATCTTTTGGTTTGAATGCCAGCTGAGCCACAATACAATAGAACAACATGTAGATTTCTAAGGTTTTTGGCTGTAGTGCCTTGCTCCTCAATAGGACCTCTAGACCAGCCCAGAGACTAGAGAAACTTGCTGCCCTAAGGGTAAGGACACAGGCCTCTCTGGCTTTGCCAATTGCTAACAGCAGAGGCTCAGGGCCTTGAGAAAACATAAGTGGTAGCCAGGGAGTGGTTACAGCAGACCCCCTGCTGTCCTGGCTTCTGGTCTTACCCAGGACAATCCTAGTGGTGGTGGCCACAGGGATGCTTGTGTCACTCAACTTTAAGCTCCAGGGGCCTAAGAACGCACAGAGACAGACTGTTTGGGGCAAAGTAAGAGAAGAGAACAAGTGTCTATGCCTGGTAATCCAGAAAATCCTTCCCAATTTTGTCCAAGACCATTAAGGTGCTTCCACTAGGAGTCTGCAAGAACCACAGCATTACTGGGCTTGGCATGCCCCTAAAGCAGATACACTTTAGGTAACAACATCTACCATATTTTGAATATTTAAAAGCCTTCACAAGAAAGATGGGTACAAACAAGGCCAGACTGCAAAGACTACAGTAAATAGACAACTCTTCAATGCCTAGACACAGAAGAAGATCAACAAGTATCAAGACCATGCAGGAAAACAAGATCTTAATACGTGAACTAAATGAGGAACCAGAGATGTATCCTGGAGTAACAGAGAGATGAGACCTTTCTATACAGTATTCCAAATAGCTATGGTGAAGAAACTAAAAGACATTTGAGATAACACAGAAAACAATTCAGAATTCCATCAGAAAAATGTAACAAAGAGTTTGCAATGATTAAAAAGTGTCATGTATAAACATTAGAGCTGAAAAATGCAATTGGTATGCTGAAGAATGCATCAGAGTCTTTTTAAAAAAACTTTTATTGTGCACTTCGGGAGGCTGAGGTGGGCAGTTCAACTGAGGGTGGGAGTTCAAGACCAGCCTGACCAACATGAAGAAACCTTGTCTCTATTAAAAATACAAAAAATTAGCTGGGGGCAGTAGCGTATGCCTGTAATTCCAGCTGCTCGGAAGGCTGAGGCAAGAGAATTGCTTGAACCTGGGAGGCAGAGGTTGCTGTGAGCCCAGATCGTGCCATTGCACTCCAGCCTGGATAACAAGAGCAAAACTCTGTCCAAAAAAAAAAAAACTTTTATTGTAAGTTCAGGAGTACAAGTACAGGTTTATTACATAGGTAAACTTGTGCTATGGATGTTTATCATACAGATTATTTCATCACCCAGGTATTAAGCATAGTATCCATTAGTTATTATCCCTGGTCTTCTCACTCCTCCCACCTTCCACCCACTAATAGGCCCCAGTGTGTGTTGTTCCCATCTATGTAACCATATGTTCTCATTATTTGGCTCCCACTTATAAGTGATGAGAATATGTGCTGTTTGATTTTCTGCTGCTGCATTAGTTTGCTAAGGATAATGGCCTCTAGCTCCATCCATGTTTGTACAAAGGACATGATCTTGTTCTTTTTTCTGGCTACATAGCGTTCCATGGTGTAAATGTACCACATTTTCTTAAGTCTATCATTGATGGACATTTAGGTTGATTCCATGTCTTTTCTATGGTGAATAGTGCTGCAATGAACATATGCATACATGTGTCTTTATAATAGAATAATTTATATTCCTTTTGGTATATACCCAGTAATGGGATATGTGTCGAATGGTGTTTCTGTCTTTAAGTCTTTGGGTAATCTCCACACTTCTTCCACAACAATTGAACTAATTTACACCCCCACAATATATAAGTGTTTCTTTTTTTCTACAACTTTGCTATCATTTATTAGTTTTTGACTTTTTTGTAATGACCATTCTGACTGGTGTGAGATGGTATCCCATTGTAGTTTTGATTGGTACTTTTCTAACAATCAATGATGTTGAGCTTTTTTGACCTATGATTGTTGCTACATGTATGTATTCTTTGGAAAAGTGTATGTTCATGTCCTTTGTCCACTATTTTATGGGTTATGCCCATTATTTTTAATGTTCAAGTGTTTTAAGCACACTGAAAGTACACAGAATGAACAGCTGAACCACATGTACTCACCAACCAATTTTTCCCAGCATTATTTAGGCATAATTAGCAAAAAACTATTCATATTTGATGCATAAAACTTGATTTAATATATATTTTCCAACAATTCCCACAACCAAATTAATTAACACATCTATCATCACATCTAGTTATTACTGTTTATTTTTGTGATAAAGTCATTTAAGATCTACTCTCTTAGCCAATTGTAAGTAAGCAATACAAAATTACTAATTATAATTATCATGCGATACTTTAGATCCCCAGAACTTATTTATTTTATATCTGAAAGTGTTTACTGTTTGACCAACATCTCCCAATTTCCCTATTCCCAAGGCCCTGGCAAGCACTTTTGTACTTTCTGCTTCTATGCATTTGACTTATTTTATTGCACATATAAGTGAAATCATACAGTATTTGTCTTTCTGTGTCTGGTTTATTTTACTTAGCATAATGTCCTTCAGATTCATCAACGTTGTTGCAAGTGACAGAATTTATACATACATATATATATATATATATATATATGCATGTGTATATATATATATACACACACACATACAAACACATCTATATACACACACGTATAATATACACACACATACACATATATGTATAAACATTTCTTTATCCATTTATCCATCAAGACCACATTGGTCCTGTATCTTGGCTGTTATGGATAATGTTGCAATGAACAATGGAGAGCAGATGTCTATTCATAATACTGATTTTATTTCCTTTGAGCATATACCCTTAAAAGAAATTACTGGATTATATGGTAATTCCATCTTTAATTTTTTTGAGGAAATCTCAAACTGTTTTCCGTAGGCTGTAACTATTTACATTGTCACCAACAATGTGCAGAGATTATCTTTTCTCCACATCTTTGTCAACATTTGTTATTCTTGTCTTTTTGATAATAGTCATTCTAAAAGGTGTGAGGTTGTGGTTTTGATATACATTGCCCTGATGATTCGTGATGCTAAGCACATTTTCATATACCTATTGACAGTAATGTGTGCCTAAAATTGGAATACAAATTTGGGAAAGACTCTGCTTTAAACTTCCAGACTTTTAGGAAAATATGGAAACCAAATGAAAATGCTTTATTCATCTGAGTAATACCCTTTTATTTATCCCCCATTACCTCTCCTGCTTCTCATCATTAAAGTTTAGGTAATTTCCTTCAAAAGGGATACCTTTACTCTCCTCTCTACTATTAACACTGTTCATCAAATCTTATGAAAAATATATAGAATCTTTAATAAAAGTTTAACTACTGATTTTTAAAAATCATTTGTATTATCACATTATTTGCAGCATTTATCAATAAGGAAATACATATATTGGCTTAAAATGGGAGGAGGTTCTAATTAGGAACCTAATAAACATTTAATTGAAATTTACAAGTTTTATATATAATTTATCAAGAAAGAAAATTTGCAAGAATATTATGAATGAATGAGGGACCAAAGAAGAAAGATGTGATTTGTGATAGTTGAGCTACCTAGCAGATTATGAAACCGGGCTATAGCGCTACTGCAATTAAAACAGTAAGCTATTTATGCTGAAATATAGAAATTAATGGGATGGAATAAAAAACTAGAAACAGAGGAAGAGTTGTGTGCTTGCATGTGTGTGTGAGTGTGTGTGTGATTTTATAAAGATGACATAGTGTTAAGGATAGGATTTTTCATAAATAATGTCAAGAAAGTGCCCTATTGTCTGATTATGATAAACCTTTTGGCTGTTTAACACAGATACCTTTTGTTCCTCATTAGTACTTTAATTAAGAATGCGAAGTATTCTTTGAATTTTCATTTCCTATGTATATACTGTGGAGTAACATCTCTGCCATGCTGTTTCTTACATTAAGAAAACTTTGTAAAAGTGATGACTTTTGAAATATTTTGACCTTTTATAATGAGCCATTTGCTCTTGCTGCCATTATAGTTTCAGCAAAAGTATAGATAAGGTAAATTTGAGGCATAATTGCTCTCTTTGTAGGCATATAAAATTTAGAGAATTGATCTGTCTATTCTGTGGTTACCTTGGCAAAAATATATAAAATTATACTGTAAAACATTCCCATAAGGGAAACTTTTGTTTTTACCAATATTTCACTTTACATATATTAATATCTGTACTATTTATAAGTATTTCTTAAATTATCTACAATCTATTTTATACCTGAAACATTTAAAAATGAAAACTTGTATCCATTTTTTTCTACAAAGAAAATATTTCACATTTTATTTTCCTATCCCATAATTTTCATTAGTGTAAAGTAGTTTGTATTTTGAAATATTCTCTGTCAAAGCACATTTTAGGTATTAATCTTATTTCCTTTGAATTAAATTGTGTTAGAGTTTTAACATCATGATTGCTTCTGTAATTGTGTTTGCACAAAAACATAATTGGGTGAGATATCCTTAAAATACAGAGGGTCACAGATAGTACAAATTCACTTTCGCCTAATAGGTTACATAGAACAGCATATTATGTACTATTCTATATTTTTTAAAATATCAAAGTAATAAATGCACAAGATGATAATTCCGTTAGGCTTTCCTCTATTTCTCTTCCCAGTCTCTATCTCCACATACTAGCATCTGACACATGTAACTGTTCTATTTCTTGTTTCAGTTCTACTGATTAATAATTCCTAACATTAGAAATTACCTCCTATTACAGTTTTTTATTATTAACAGAAACTGTCTGTTATCTTCATGTCACAAAGATAATGTTATCAACAAAATTTTTCACTTAACATTGTTAATTTAGTTTTTTGTTTACTTTTGGTATTAAAAAAACATAAATAAAAACATGGAATTATATTATTTTTTCCTGACTTTTGTCAAGATTTCAAATTCTCTTCTATCAGTGATAAGAGATGAGCAAACCTACACTTCCATCCACTTCTTGCATCTTATCTTCCATTTATTCTTACCTTTACCTTTAATTTGTTGGGTTAATGGCATTTATTTCTGTAGCCATATTTATGTGGCCCATGTATCGTTTCTGTGCTTATTTTTAAAATTGAAAACAAGCAGTTAGGTCAATTTGACTCTAACTATGGTTCACTATGCGACAAGTAGTGTGCTAAGGTTGCACACTACTTCACATAGGTCTAATCTCACAATTTTTGTGGCACCTCACAGAAAGTACTTCTAAGATTCAGGTCAAATAGATACTTTTGCGTTTAAGTCAATCATGACAAGTTTTGGTTTGGTTCACAATTAAACCATGACTCATTTTCATCATCCCTGAATTTATTGGATTTATCTTTATATTTTAAGATTGGTGAAACAGCCTGTTTTGTAGCGTCACCAATAACTTAGATATTTTTATTTACATTCGATTATTGGAATTCCTTATAGTTGTCTTCTTCAATAAATTATTCTTAGAGACATTTGACTCTCAGTTTGATTTGTAGTTATTGCTTTCTAAGTCTACTATAGAGATGTCATCTTGGAACTTCTTGTCACTTGACTCCTGGATAAATTCCATTTATGAAACCCTATTTTATTCCGCTTCTTGATTTTCATCCTCTAGTTTCTTAGTGTAGTAGACTCAAGCAACTTCCTCAGAGGAGGTGCATGATATGTAACTTTTTTAGTTTTTGAATTTCTGAATATGTCTAAATTTTGTCCTTACACTTGATAGGCAGATTAAACATATATAAAATATTATTTTCAGTCACTGTCACAGAACTTTGGCGACAACTATGCAATGATCCTAGGACAATTGATTGTGCGGCAATTCTCATTCTTTTGTCAGAAATCTGTCTATGTAGATTTCACTTCCTTGGAAGTTTTTGAGAGCTTGCCTTACTTGGCATCCTCAAAATTTAAGATGCCATGTTGAGTTGTGGGGTTTTTATTCTTACTCAGCATAAGGACAGTGTCACCATTGGGCTCTCTGGTGATTCATGCTTCATTTTGATTTTTGCCAAGTTATTTTTTTTTATTTTATAACTTATCTTTGCATTTACTTTAATATCTCTTCTAGGAATGCCTATTTGTATTTGTTTGTTTTTGTTTTTGTTGGTTTATACTTCTTTTTTTTCATGGTCTATGTTTCCTGTATTTTTTTAGTTATAATTTTATTTGTATCCTTTTTGGGGCTCTCCGATGGTTCTAGCTTCTCCAGGAGTGATTTTTTCCCACTTACTCTCATTAGCATCAAATATGTCTTAGACACTTCCTGATGCTCAAACAGTTTATTCTGGTAGGGCTCTGACAAGATGGACAGTGGTAGCAGGCTGGTGTCATGATCCAGATACAGTCAGGGGTTCAGATGACCAATTGACTGGGAGGTCTTCATCTGGGGATTATTCTCAAAGTTTGAGGGTTTCTTTTCCCTTTCTTATACCTGTATTCAGTCTGGGTCAGTTACCAGGTATTTCTTTTATAAAAGGAATGTGAGCTATAAGAATAGCTTTAGGTAAAGGTAGGAATATTAAGGGCAAGATTTGTTCTAAGGTTTATGAATGTTGGATCTGCACTGAGGTGGCCTTGTCTCCTGGAAATCCTTGGGCCAGGGTTGGAGATCCCAATTTCTGATTTTATCATACTGCTAAGTTTCACATAATGTAGGCCCTGTAAGAAGTTTGTGTGGATATTACGTTATTATTAAACTTATATCTATTATATGTCTCTTATCATGTAGTATAATTGATTTTGTGCTTCCATCTCATTTCTATCTTCTGAAAATTCATTGGAATCTTTTATCTCCTAATAGTCTTTTCTCATTCTCTTGTTTATAAAATGTTTCTTTTTTATTTCTTTACTATAACTTTATTGGAGCCTTGGAAAGAAAGAAGCCCAAATACCTGAGCTTTCTTTTCCATCTTCTTTGATTTTCCCTCATCAAAGAACTGTAAACTCTGTGGGAGCGGAGACTCTGTTGAGTTCCATGCTGACTCCCCAACACCCAGAAGAATACTAGCACAAAGTAGGTAGAGAATACATATTTATTGAATGGGTGAAGAAATCTTAGGTTTTGCGGCAGTAACATCTGTTCCATTCACACTAAGCTAATTCAACAAGGGTTTATAAAAGGGCTTTATCTCTTTTCTAACATTGTACTTTTTCTTTCTCACTTTTCCTAGTCCTTCACATACTGGTCTCCTTGTCTCCAGTCTCTCCCCTCTGATTATATCAACAGTAATTATGACATACAAGATATTTAATATTTTGAGCACTATCATAAATGTAGCCTCACTGAGCAGAATAAAGTATATCCTTTAAAATTTCTGCCTTTGCATGTGCTCCTTTCTCTGCCTAGACCACCTTCCCTACCTGATTATCACTGTCCATCATTTGGAACTCAGGTTCAAATACCATGTCTTATGCAGATCTTCCCTAATTCCCTTGCACAGAGTGGTTACCTCCTCATTTATATGCTGTTTTTCTACAGGGCCTTTGTCACACTAAAAATGTTGTTTTCCAGCATATTTCTGGCTTCCAACTAGATTGTGAAAACATTAAAGATCAAACTATATTTTATTCACTTCAGTGTCCCTAGGACCTAACCCAGCACATGTCCACAGTAGTAAATAAAGTATTTTGGTATTTGTGAACTTGATGAAGGCTACAAAAATGCTAAAGCTCCCAAATTTGGTTGTTTTTATCTGATAGTTCTATAGCATGTAAATAACCTAGAATAAATGCTGTATACTTCGTAGAAAATAACACATTGCAAACAATTTTGAATGACTGCCATATTTGGGTGTTGTGACACTCTATCCATACTCGGGAAAAAGGTCTTCAGGACAGACTAGTGTGGTGGCTCACACCTGTAATCCTAACCCTTTGGGAGGCTGAGGCAGGTGGATCACTTGAGGTCAGAAGTTCAAGACCCGCCTGTCCAACATGAAAAAACCCCTCTATTAAATACACACACACACACACACACACACACACACACACACACACACACACACAAAGTAGCTGAGTGTGGTTGTGCAGGTGGTTGAGGCACAAGAATTACTTGAGCCAAGATCACACCACTGCATTTCAGCCTGGGGGACAGAGAGAGACTTCATTTCAAAAGGAAAACAGAAAAAAGTTTCAGGATGTTTTGTTAATACATATAGATGGTAAATGTCTAAGAAACACATTACTACATTTTGAACTAAATTTTTAATTTTTCAAATTATTTTTAATATATTTTATTACACTTTAGTTTCTGGGGTACATTTGCGGAATATGCATGATTGTTGCATAGGTACATACATGGCAATGTAGTTTGCTGTCTCCATCCCTCTGTCATCTATATCTGGTGTTTCCCCCCATGTTATCCCTCCCCAACCTCCCTACCCTCCGCTGTCCCTCCCCTAGTCCCCCCCAACAGACCCCAGTGTGTGATGCTCCCCTCCCTATGTCCATGTGTTCTCATTGTTCAACACCTGCCTATGAGTGAGAACTAAATATTATTTTTAAAAAGTTGTCAGCAAACTTTTTAAGTAAAGGACAAGATAAATATTTTAAAGCTTTGCAGACCATGTAATCTGCAAAATACTGTCTAGCATGAAAGCAGTAATAAAACTGCATCAATGAATGGGTGTGGTTGTATTCCAATAAAACTTTTTTTCAAAACAAATACAGAAAGCAGACTGCTGGTTTTAGTTTCCCAACCACTGGGTTAAGATATACATTTCAAAAGTGAAAATTTATATATTAAAAAATATAGAAAAGTGTTTGAACCTTTTAGTTCTAGGATGCCATGTTACTTGGTTTGTATAAATGATGGGAGGTAGCTTTTTACCATCCAGCATACAGCTCCAATCTAATGTGATTAAACTACCATAGAAAAGATAAAAAGGGTTCAAGCAAATATGATGTGTTTTGAGGCAAAGCTGCGAGCTTTGACTGTACTGTCTCACAGAGATAGTTATGTAGGTGCATACTGTCTTATATTACTCCAATTTGGCATGTTTATAATGTATCCTGCAGTGTTTACATGTGTTTTCTGCTACAGTGTGGGTAATTTGTTTGTCTTAAAGGACTACAGAGCTCTGCAATGAGATTTCAGATTTCTAACAGCATCAGTCTTCTGTCTTATGAACTTCAGTACCAATTACAGTGCCAAACACATAATACCTACTTTTACATCCAGATCAAGGGATTGAATTTCTGAAGGTGGGTGGACTTTACTGTGTTTTGTTTAAGAAAGTACATTCCACCTCTTGGCCAGCATCTGAAAAGTGGGAGCTGTTGTCTCAAGGCAGATTGAGTAAAACAAAATATGAATATGAATACATTCATTCCTACTATTAAAGAAAAAAATTTCAAAGCATTAATTCCATCTTGGCTATGAATGATGAAGCATAAAATATAGGCTTGAAGAATGATCATCAAACAAGATTATTGAGAGCTACTTGGCCCAACTGCTCAGAACTCTGGGGAATATGACAGAAATCTGGACATCTCAGGCCTGAAACACAAGGAATTACAGTATATTTTTTAAAAGAGAAAAGTACATGTAAAAATTGTATGGCAATGTATAATCATGATAGATTGTATTGTAGGGAAGAGAGAGCTGTATCGATCCAGAAAAGACACATATTCAAATTGAGAGAATACAGCAATTTCTTTGTATGGATCTATGATACTAACATAACATCTTCATCTGGTAGGTAAATGATACTTACTAAATTGCTGTAAGTTAGAGCAAATCTCAATCAGTGAGTCATGGCACATAAAACCATGAATGAGTAATGGGCATGAGTCAATGCATTCGCCTCTCCCCCTGTGTTCAAGAGGGACAAGTTGCTGGAGTCACCTATATCTGGGAGTGAGTATTTCCTTGGTGCCTTGATTGCTGCCTGACTAGAACAGAGTCAAATGACATACCCTAGGGGCCCTTTCGTGTTAACCTTGAGCTCTTGTTACGACCTCAGATACTGAAAAAAATTAAAAAACATACAACTCTCATTACATTTTCCTTGAGGAGGTAAGCATGGCCAAGGATGTACCAATATTCATGTACCACCTGAATATTGTCCTCTTTAGCAAGAGCTGAAGAACATCCTTCTACACATCTTTGCCAGAGGACTGTTGCTTATAAGGCATTAGTTGTCAAATGCTTGGACTCATAGATTTACCATCCTTGGCGCAAATACTACTTCTTCAACATGCTAAATGACTCAAGTCAAGCTAACCTCTTTAAGCTTTAATTTCTCTTAGTCTTTTCCAGCTGCTATACAATACAATACCATAAACTGGGTAATTTATAAACAACAGTAATTTATTTCTCAGAATACTGGAGACAGAAAACCAAGATCAAGGCAACAGCAGATTTGGTATCTGGTGTGGGTCCAGCCTCTGCTTACAAGATAACTCCTTTTCCTGTAACATCACATGGCAGAAGAGAAGACAAGCAAAAGAAACTAATGCTGTGTGTTCACATAGTGGAAAATATAGAAGGTACAAGCAGCTCCTGTATGCCTTTTTTTTTATAAAGGCATAAATGCCATTCATGAAGGGAGAGTCATCACTTCCTGAAAGGCCCCAAATCTTAATACCATCATGTTGGGTTTAAGTTCCAATATATGATTTTGGAAGAGATACATCTATTCAAACCATAGTCATTTCCTAATCTGTAAAATGAGAGATAAAAGTACATACCTTATAAAGTTCTTATAATGATGGAAGAAGGATAGGTATATGTGTTTAGCACAGTCCCTGACATGTAGAAACCTCTCAGTACATGTAAGAATTCCTATCATCACTGTCATTGTCCTTATTGTCATTGCAATCATTGTAATCATCATTATATTTTGGCAACATAGATATTTTATGGTCAAGTAGGTTGAGCACCAAATGTGATAATTTACAAATTCTTGGGAATCCTTATGAAGTAATGTTATTTGTGTTTTAATTTTACCTTGACATCATATTATCATTGTAAAATAGAAAATTATTTTCTGCTGTGAGAGTTCATTAACAACAACAAAGCAGAAAATTTTTTGTTTAGGAAAGAATTGGTAGAATTGTCATGAGAGTTTGGTACTGTGTGCTTAGCATATTATTTGTATATTTTTGTATGATAAATTCTGCATGAAAAGAAAAGTAATCATTTTCTATTATAAGGAATTTTATGAATTTACAAGTGTAAAAGATACCATATCTTTATAAAATATTTATTGCTCCTATCAGACAAACAAGTAGTACTATATTTTCTTAAATTAATAGAATATCGTATAATTTAAATAGTGATAACTCCCATGCCCCCTTTTGAAAAATTAATTCAAATATATGTTCAAGAGAAAAGTAATTTTTCTTTTCATATTTCCATTTAAACTTTGTTAGCATAATGTATCCCAAAATGTTTTGATTAGAAAATAAGATTTGAATGTCATGCTAAAAGATAAAAGGAAACGTGATTGCTTTGGGGAAAGATGAGAACTGGTAACATCTACTACCCCGGAAAATTAATCTAGATTATTTTAAAATAATGGAAATATGTAGAAAATGAGAGTATTTGTAGTAATATACTGCTTACTTCAGGAAATTAAACTTTGAAATAAATTTGATTCTAATACCCCATTAAATTTGACAAAAATCTACATTATCAATGAAAATGATTACAAAGAAAATGTGGCACATATACATCGTGGAATACTATGCAGTCATAAAAAACGATGAGTTCGTGTCCTTTGTGGGGACATGGACGAACCTGGAAACCATCATTCTCAGCAAACCGACAGAAGAACAGAAAATCAAACACCACATGTTCTCACTCACAGGCGGGTGTTGAACAATGAGAACATGTGGACACAGAGAGGGGAGCATCACACACTGGGGTCTGTTGGGGAGGTTAGGGGAGGGACAGTGGGAGGGAGGGTGGGGAGGGATAACGTGGGGAGAAATGTCATGTATAGGTGATGGGGGGATGGAGGCAGCAAATCACCTTGACATGAATGTACCTATGCAGCAATCTTGCATGATCTGCACATGTACCCCAGAAAGTAAAGTACAATAAAAATAAAAATAAAAATTTTTAATTTATTTGAATAGAGATTGTATGCATATAAGGTAACTATACATTCCTAACACACTCATTCTAAATATAGCCTCCATTTATGTGACATTTAACTTTTCACTTAATAGTAATAACAAGATGATAAGTAATTTAATAGAGCATTTACAATTGCCATTCCCACACTAAACACTTCATTTATGTTGCCTTACTTGACTTTCACAACTACCTCATGAGAGAAATGCTGATATTGTGTCTCTTTATGGAAGATAAAACTTAATGGAAGAGAAATTAACTCAGTAATCAATTTAACACAAATCATAAGAGTTAGGATATAAACATAAATGGCATGAATCTAAGCATATGGCTATTGACCAGTAACACACTGTCTCTAAATACTCCCACTCTTCCTCCCCACCAAAAACTCCTTTAGAACCAGCAATAGAACTGGAGAGACTAATTGAAATAATCAGAAAGGTATATGAACTGCCATGTGAAAATAAAATAATAAAGAAGTCGGTATTTCGAAAGACAGTGGCTTAAATTTAACACATGCTTAACTTGTTTAACATAACTATAAGTAGAAATGAAGGGATCTGGTCCACCTGATGCTAGAACTAAGAGATGCTTTTTACTGCTTGCAAAAGTGACTATATACTGCCCAAGCTAGGTATATGTCCCAACAGTATTACATTCATGCTGAGTAGATGAAAAAAAATATTTTAAGTGTTATGTCAATCAAATACAAGCACACCCTTTCTACATATTCTGCTCTCATGTTGTGTTTAATAAAATAAAGTTTTTGTTTATAATATATGTGATATTTGAATATGTAGAATTAAATACATTAAAACTAAACTTTGCTCAATTAGCATTGTATTATTGCCGGGAATGTCATGTGAGATAAATGTTGGCACTTGTTTATTAGAAATATTAAACTTGCTGTAAGAGACGGAATTTTTCTTTATCAAAGGAGTCCTGTAAGTTTTCATTTTTAGTGTATTTTAAATCCTTATATTAAAAAGAAATAAAAGCTAGTCTTAAAGTGATTGTCACTTAATAGTTCATACACAGAAAATAAGTGTTTGAGTTTTTTCGGTTTTTTTTTTGATCAAATAGAATCTGAGTATCAATTGATGCTTAAGAACATAACAGCATACAACTACAGCTCTCCTTCCCTTGGTAGCACTTTCTTTTCATCCTTTGTTTTATGCATTTCTTTACATAGACCTATTTAAAGCATTTGGGATTCATTCATAGCTGATGTACATGTGTAACATTGCTATTAATGGCATTCAAGACAAGAATATCCCCTCTTATCAAATCCAAAGAGAAAAGTCAAATTGCTCTGACAGCTTAAGAGAGACCAGCTGTAAATTTTATATTTGCCTAAATGGTAACAGAAAAGCAAATAAAAGGTCCAGTTCCCATTCCCTTGAAACAAATCTACTGAACTTTTAGTATTTACAATGAAACTCAAAGATAGATTTTTCTCCGTATCCAGGCTACTGTTCCCATTTTTTAACAGTAAAAAATCATTTTAAATAAAAGTGTTGTTTTCTGTAGAAATTATTCTGCATTTAACCAGATTTCATTGGAGGCAGCCAGCGTCTTTTTAGAACTGGCATCCATTCCATACCTTTATGAAGCTTCCACCCTATTGGAAAAACCATGTTTATAGACAAGTGCAACACAGTTAAGTGCATGAAAAGTGCCAACAGAATGATACAGGAGCAACACAAAGCCAAATGTTACAAGGAGACCATATTTCAGTAGAAAGTAGGAAAACAAATTTTCATAATTTCGGCATATATCTTTGTGAAAAATGCCAAGAAATACCAGACTGAATGTTTGATTTCTAAAATCATTGGTTTCCCTGTTCTTTTACGCTACCTGTATACCTAGGCTAAAGGAAAAGTTTTTGCTGGCAGCAAATTTCAGCATCTCCCATCAACATGGATTCCTATAAATTTCAAACACTCTGTGATAAGAACGAATGAACAGTGTCACAGGCATCGTTCCATCTTCATTCACACACCTTCTGCACATACTTTGCTTTCTTTCAGATATAGAACACGTAGGCTAGAAATCATTTTCAGAACATTTTTCCTAGAAAGTATCTTAGAATTATTTTCTAAAAATCTTCCAAAAACACCACCAGAAAACAAATAACAAAATGACAGGAGTGAGTCTTTATCAATAACATTGGATGTAAGTGGACTAAACTCTCCAATCAAAAGACATAGAGTGGCTGAATGAATAAAAAACAAGACCAAAGGATCTATTGCCTATAAGAAACGTACATCATCTATAAAGACACATGCAGGCTGAAAACAAAAAGATCAAACAAGATATCTCATGCAAATTGAAACCAAAAAAGAGCAAGAGTAGCTATACTCATATGAGACAAAATAGATTTCAGACAAAAACTATAAAAGGAGACAAAGACGGTCACTATATAATAATAGATGTGTCAATTTGACCAGAGGATATAACAATTGTAAATAAATATGCACCTAACACTGAAGCACCCAGATATATAAAGCAAATATTAGTAGAACTAAAGAGAAAGAAACTCCAATACAATAATAGCTGGAGAGTTTAACCCCCAACTGTCAGCATTAGCTATATCATCAAGCCATAAAATCAGCAAAGAAACGTCAATCTTAATCAGCACTGTAGACCAAATAAATCTGATAAATATTTAAAGGACAGCTGAAGAATTCATATTCTTCTCCTCAACATATGGATTATTCCCAAGGATAGACCATATATTAGGTCATAAAACAAGTCATAAAAATTTCAAATAAATTGAAATAATATCAAGTATCTCCTCTGACCACAATGTAATAAAACTAGAAATCAATAATGATAATTTTGAAAACTATTCAAACACGTGCAAGTTAAACAATATGTTCCTGATGGACTAGTGAGTCAATGAAGAGATTAAGAAGGAAGTTTAAACATTTTTTAAAATAAATTAAAATGGAAACAGAGCATACTAAAACCTATTGGTTACAGAGAAAGCAGTACTAAGAAGAAAATTTGTAGCAATCAGTGCCTATGTGAAAAAGTAGAAAAACTTTAAATAAACAACCTAATGATGCACCTTTAGGAATTCTAATAGAAAATGCATCCCAGAACTTAAAGTATAATAATAAATAAAAAATTAATAATAGAAAAATAACAGCAAACCAAACCCAAAAGTATAGAAGAAGAGAAATAATAAAGATCAGAGCAGAAATAAATGAACTTGGAATGAAATAAATGGAATGAAATACTATACAACCATAAAAAATATAAGATTCTATCATTTGTAGCAACATGAATGGAACAGGGGGACATTATTTTCAGTGAAATAAGCCAGGCACAGAAAAACAAGTTCCATGCTCTCACCCATTTGTGGAAGTTAAAATTTGAAACAACAGAACTCATGTAGATAGAGAGTTGAATGATTGTTACACAGGCTGAGAAGGGTAGTGGGCAGGGGGCTGTGGGGATGTTAATGGTTAAAGGGTACAAATATATAGTTAGATAGAATGAATAAGATGTGGTATTTGACAGCATAATAAGTGACTACAGTCAACAGTAATTTGTTATACATTTTTAAATAACTAAAAGAGAATAATTTTATTGTTTTAATACAAAGGACAAATGCTTGAGGTGATGGCTACCTCATTTACCCTGTATCAAAATATATCATGTATCCTAATAAATAAGTACATTTACTAAGTATCCATAAAAATTAAAAAATGCAATTCTTTTTAAAGAATAAAAAGCAGAATCTTATCTAACCCCTTAAGAGATTCCCTTTGTTTGCTATTGTCTGGCACCCATGACTGACTACTTTTTTTTTCTTTTGAGACAGTCTTACTCTGTCACTAGGCTGGAGTGCAGTGTCATGATCGAGACTCACTGCAACTTCTGCCTCCTGGGTTCAAGTAATTCTCCAGCCTCAGCCTGCTCAGTAGCTAGGACTACAGGCATGCACCATCACACCCAGCTAATTTTATGTTTAGTAGAGACAGAGTTTCTCCATGATGGCCAGGATATTCTCAATCACTTGCTGCCTGCCTCAGCCTCCCAAAATGCTGGGATTGCAGGCATGAGCCACCACACCTGGCCTTAACTAACTCCTTTTTTTTTAATAACTCCTGAGAGGAGACGAAAACCCTTTCCAATGACAATATTATATCAATAATGTTATTAATTATCATAGAATTATATTATTCCTTTATGCCGCATATCACTTATCATGACTGTGTGTTTTCTGTCTCCATTATTAACCTATATGTTTCCTGAAAATGGCATTGTACATATTTTTGTTCAATCTACATCTGGTACATAGCACAATGTTTGGAACATATAGTTTAATTAACACTTGTGGAATGAGTGTATATTTTCTGGAATTTAATTGAGGTCTATTTATTAAGAAAATATTTGTTCTATTTTTATAAGTGCCTGATGCAGTATGTTAGGCAGAGAAAGGATGAGGATGATGAACAGATATACATTATATCCACAAAAAACTTATACACAAATTTTATTAGATCACTATAGAAAGTGACACCATATTTTCATAGGCATATGGAAATCTCTTATTTTTTTCTGTTAAAA
This sequence comes from Plecturocebus donacophilus, assembly GCA_004027715.1. NCBI lineage: Eukaryota > Metazoa > Chordata > Mammalia > Primates > Pitheciidae > Plecturocebus > Plecturocebus donacophilus. The sequence goes on from PVKP010012507.1 coordinate 31,728, forward strand.
TTTGGTAAGAAGTTATATCCTTGAATAATAATTTTGTACACAATTTATAATTAATAGGACTATAGTGAACATTTTTTCCATAAGCCAAATCTTTTCTCATTTTGTCTTTACTAAAAAAAAAAAAAAAAAAACTGAATTTACACACTTATTCACCCAAAGCTTTTTTTAAATGAATTACTCATATATTCTGTTTATTAACCACTTGTCCCTTTTAGATGCCATAAGTATCTTTGTCCAGAAGGTTACTCATCTGTTAACTCTATTGATCTTTCCTGTTATTCAGAAATATTTGATATTGATGCAAACTCATTAATTTTCTTTCCATGGTTTATGCTTTTTTTTAAATGGGACTTTAAGTTCTGGGGTAAGTGTGCAGATCTCACAGGATTGTTGCATAGGTACACACATGCCATGGTGATTTGCTGCCTCCATCTCCCAGTCACCTACATCAGGCATTTCTCCCAGTGTTATTCCTCCCTAAACTCCCCAACACCGCTGTACCTCCCCAAGCCCCCCACCCCCCAACAGACCCCAGAGTGTGACGTTCCCCTCCCTGCGCCCATGTGTTCTCTTCATTCAACACCTTCCTATGAGTGAAACGTGGTGTTTGGTTTTCTGTTCTTATGTCAGTTTGCTGAGAATGATGGTTTCCAGATTCATCCATGTCCCTACAAAGGACATGAACTCATCCATTTTTATGGTTGCATACTATTCCATGGTGTATATGTGCCACATTTTCTTCATCCAGTCTATCATTGATGGGCATTTGGGTTGGTTCCTGGTCTTTGCTATTGTAAACAGTGCCGCAGTGAACATATGTGTGCATGTGTCTTTATAATAGAACAATTAATAATCCTTTGAGTATATACCCAGTAACGGGATTACTGGGTCAAACGGCATTTCTATTTCTGGGTCCTTGAGGAATTGCCACACCATCTTCCACAATAGCTGAACTAATTTACACTCCCACCAATAATGTAAAAGTGTTCCTATTTCTCCACATCCTCTCCAGCATCTGTTGTCTCCAGATTTTTTAATGATCGCCATTCTAACTGGCATGAGATGGTATCTCAATATGGTTTCGACTTGCATTTCTCTAATGGCCAGTGATGATGAGCATTTTTTCGTAAGTTTGTTGGCCTCATAAATGTCTTCTTTTGAAAAGTGTCTGTTCATATCCTTCATCCACTTTTGAATGGGTTTGTTTATTTTTTTCTTGTAAATCTGCTATAGTTCTTTGTGGATTCTGGATATTAGCCCTTTGTCAGATGGGTAGATTGCAAAAATTTTTTCCCATTCTGTTGGTTGCTGGTTCACTCTAATGATTGTTTCTTTTGCTGTACAGAAACTCTTAAGTTTAATTAGATACCATTTGTCTATTTTGGCTTTTGTTGCCATTGCTTTTGGTATTTCAGTCATGAAGTCCTTGCCTATGCCTATGTCCTGAATGGTATTGCCTAGGTTTCCTTCTTGAGTTTTTATGGTGTTTGGTCTTATGTTTAAATCTTTAATCCATCTGGAGTTAATTTTAATGTAAAGTGTCAGGAAGGGGTCCAGTTTCACCTTTCTGCACATGGCTAGCCAGTTTTCGCAACACCATTTGTTAAACAGGGAATCCTTTCCCTGTTGCTTATTTTTGTCAGGTTTGTCAAAGATCAGATGGTGTGTGGCATTGCCTCTGAGGCCTCTGTTCTGTTCCATTGGTCTGTATCTCTGTTTTGGTACCAGTAGCATGCTGTTTTGATTACTGTAGCCTTATAGTATAATTTGAAGTCAGATAGCATGATGCCTCCAGCTTTGTTCTTTTTGCTTGGGGTTTTCTTGGCTGTGTGGGGCTCTTTTGGTTCCATATGAAGATTAAGGTGTTTTTTTTCCAGTTCTGAGAAACAGGTCAATGGTAGCTTGATGGGGATATCATTGAATCTATAAATTACTTTGGGCAGTATGGCCATTTTCATGATATTTATTCTTCCTAACCATGAGCATGTAATGTCTTTCCATCTGTTTGTATCCTCTCTTATTTCCTTGAGCAGTGGTTTGTAGTTGTACTTGAGGAGGTCCTTCACATCCTTTGTTAGTTGGATTCCTAGGTATTTTATTCTCTTTGTAGCAATTGTGAATGGGAGTTCACTCTCTGTCTGTTTTTGGTGTATAGGAATGCTTGTGATTTCTGCATATTGATTGTGCATCCTGAGACTTTGCTGAAGTTGCTTATCAGCTTAAGTTGATTTGGGGCTGAGACAATGGGGTCTTCTAAATATACAATCATAAAGTCTGTATTAGTCCATTCTCACACTGTTATGAAGAAATACCTGAGTCTGGGTAATTTGTAAAGGAAAGAGTTTTAATTGACTCACAGTTCCGTGTGCCAATTAAATTTCCCCTGTCCCGCCTCCTCCCCTGGGGAAGACAGAGGAACCTTACAATCGTGACAGAAAGCAAAGGAGAAGCAGGCACCTTCTTCACAGAGAGGCAGGGCGGAGTGAGTTCAGGGGAAACCACCTCTGTGACCCAGTTACTTCCACTGGGTCCTGCCCTTGACATGTGGGGACTATGGGAATTATAAGAAATATGATTCAAGATGAGATAATGGGTGAGGACACAGCCAAACCTATCATTCTGTCCCTGACCCCTACCAAATCTCATATCCTTGCATTTTAAAACACACTCATGCCTTTCCAGCAGTCCCCCAAATTCTTAACTCATCCTAGCATTAACCCAAAAGTTGAAGTCCAAAGTCTCATCTGAAACAAGGCAAGTCTTTTCTGCCTATGAGCCTGTAAAATCAAATCAAGTTAGGTACTTCCTAGATACAACGGGGGTACAAGCACTGGGTAAATATACCCATTCTAAATGAGAGACATTGGACAAAACAGAAAGGTTGCAGGCCCCATGCAAGTCCAGTATTGAATAGGGAAATCATTAAACCTTCAAGTTCCAAAATGATCTCTTTTGACTCTGTGTCTCATATCCAGGTCACACTGATGCAAGAAGTGGGCTCTCACAGGCTTGGGCAGCTCTGTTCCTCTGGCTTTGCAATGTACAGGTCCCCTTTCTGCTGCTTTCATCAGCTGGCATTGAGCGTCTGCACCTTTTCCAGGCACGCAGTGAAAGTTGCCAGTGGATCTACCATTCTGGGGTCTGGAAGATGGTGGCCCTCCTCTCACAGCTCCACTGGGAAGTGCCCCAGTGGGGATTCTGTGTGGGGGTTCCAACCCTACATTTTCCTTCTGCACTACCCTAGCAGAGTTTCCGCATGAGAACTCTGCTTTTGCAGCAAATGTCTGTCTAGAAGTACAGGTGTTTCCATACGTCCTCTGATATCTAGGTGGAAGTTCTAACTGTCAATTCTTGACTTCTGTGCACCTACAGGCTCAACACCACATGGAAGCTGACAAGGCTTGGGGCTTGTATCCTCTGAAGCAGTGGTCTAAGCTATATTTGGCCCCTTTTAGCCATAGCTGCAGCTGAAGTAGCTGAGACACAGGGCACCAAGTCCCAAGACTGCACAAAGCAGCAATGCCCCCAGCCCATGAAACAGTATTTTTTCTTCTAGGCCTCTGGACTTGTGAGAAAAGGAGCTGCTGCAAAGACCTTTGACATGCCCTAGAGATATTTTCTCCACTGTCTTGCTGACTAACATTTGGTTCTTTGTTACTTACAAAAATTTTTGCAGCCAGCTTGAATTTCTCCTCAGAAAATGGGCTTTTCTTTCTATCACATCCTCAGGATGCAAATTTTCTAAACTTTTATTCTCTGCTTGTCTTTTAAACCTACGTTCCAATTCCAAACCATCTTCATGAATACATAAAACTGAATGCTTTTAAGAGCAGCCAAGTCACGTATTTAATGCTTTGCTGCTTAGAAATTTTTTCCACCAGATACCTTAAATCATCTCTCTAAAGTTCAAAGATGCACAGATCTTTAGAGCAGGGATAAAATGCTACCAGTCTCCTTGCTAAAACATAGCAAGAGTCACCTTTATTTCAGTTTCGAGTTCCTCATCTCCATCTGAGACCATCCCAGTCTGGACTTTATTGTCCATATCACTATCAGTATTTTCGTCAAAGCCATTCAACAAGTCTATAAGAAGTTCCAAACTTTCCCACATCTTCCTGTCTTCTTCTGAGCCCTCCAAACTGTTTCAACTTCTGCCTGTTACCCAGTTCCAACATCACTTACACATTTTCAGGTATCATTATTAGCAATACCTCCCTCTGCAGTACCAATTTACTGTATTAGTCCATTCTCACACTGCTATGAAGAAATACTCAAGACTGAGTAATTTATAAAGAAAAAAGTTTTAATTGACTCACAGTTCCACATGGGTAGGGAAGACTCAGGAAACTAACATTCATGATGGAAGGCAAAGGTGAAGCAGGCACCTTCTTCCCAAGATGGCAAGAAGTGACTGCAAGTGGGAGAAATGCCAGACACTTATAAAACCATCAGATTTTTTGAGACTCACTCATGATTACAAGAACAGGATGTGCAACACCCTCTCTGTGATAAAATTACCTCCACCTGTTTCCACCTTTTACCTATGAAGATCATGGAAATTATGGAGATTACAAATCAAGATTTTGGGAGGGGACACAGCTAAATGATATCAAGGTCTTACTAAATAAATTTTCTTTCCTTTTTTATTTTATTTTTATTTTTTTTTTTAGTATCTCAATAGGTTTTTGGGAACAGGAAGTGTTTGGTTACATAGATAAGTTCTCTAGTGGTGATTTCTGAGATTTTGGTGCACACATTACCTAAGCAGTGTACACTGTACCCAATGTGTAGTCTTTTATCCCTCACCCTCTTACCACCCTTTCCCTTGAGTTCCCAATGTCTATTGTATCATTCTTATGCCTTTGCATCCTTATATCTTACCTCCACTTGTGAGAACATACAATGTTTGGTTTTCCATTCCTGCATTACTTCACTTAGAATAATGATTTCCAACTTTATCCAGATTGCTGCAAATGCCATTATTTTATTCCTTTTCTATGGCTGAGTAGTGTTCCATGGTGTGTGTGCATGTAAATTTTCATTATCCACTCATTGGTTGATGGGCATTTAGGCTGGTTCCATATGTTTGCAATTGTGCATTGTGCCACTATACACATGCATGTGCAAGTATCTTTTTCATATAATGACTTCCTTTCCTCTGGACAGATATCCAGTAGGGAAGTTGCTGGATCAAATGATAGTTCTACTTTTAGTTCCTTAAGGAGTCTCCATACTATTTTCTATAGTAGTTGTACCAGTTTACATTACCAGAAGCAATGTATAAGTTTTAAAGATTTCTGCATTTATGTTTATCAGGGATATTGGTCTGTAGTTTTATGTTGTTGGTGTGATGCTCTTTCCTGGTTTTGGTATTAGGGTGATAGTAGCTTCATAAAATGATTTAGGAAGGATTCTCTTCTTATTTTTTGGAATAGTTTCATTAGAATTGGTACCAATTTCCATTTGCATGTCTGATATAATTTCACTGTGAATCCATCTGGTCCTGGACTTTTTTTGTTGACATTTTGTTTATTACTGTTTTAATCTTGCTGCTTGTTATTGGTCTGTTCAGAGTTTCTATTTCTTCCTTGCTTAATCTGAGAGGGTAGTATATTTCCAGGAATTTATTCATCTTCTCTGGGTTTTCTACTTTGTGCATTTAAAGGTGTTTATAGTAGCCTTGAATCATGTTTTATATTGCTCTGTTATCAGTTGTAATATCTCCTATTTCATTTCAATCAAGCTTATTTGGATCTTTTTTGTCTTGGTTAATCTCTCTAATGGTCTATCAGTTTTGTTTATCTTTTCAAAGAAACAACCTTTTGTCCCATTTATTGTATTGTTTTGTTGTCATTGTTGTTTCAATTTCATTTAGTTTTGCTATGATATTTGTTATTTATTTTCTTCTTCTGGGCTTGAGTTTTGTTTGTTCATGTTTTTCTAGTTCCTTTGGATATGATTTTAGATTTTCTATTTGTGCTCTTTTAGCCTTTTTGATGTACCATTTAATGCTATGAACTTTCCTCTTAGCACTACTTTTGCTGTATCCTAGAGGTTTTGATACGTTGTGCCACTAGTATTATTTAGTTCAAATAATTTTTAAAATTTCCATCTTGATTTCATTTGACGGAAACATCACTGAAGAGAAGATTATTTAATTTCCATGTATTTTTGTAGTTTTGAGGGTTCCTTTTTGAGTTAATTTCCAATTTTACTTCACTGTTACCTGAGAAAGTACTTGATGCAATTTTGATTTTCTTAAATTTATTGAGACTTGTTTTGTGACTTACCATATGGTCTACCTTAGAGAATGTTGCATATGCTGATGAAAATAATGTATATTCTGCAGTTGTAGGGTAGAATGTTCTATAAATATTTGTTAAGTTCATTTGTTCTAGCACATAGTTTAAGTCCGCTGATTCTTTGTTGACTTTCTGTCTTGATGACCTGTCTAGTGCTGTCAGTGAAGTATTGAAATGTTCCACTATTATTGTGTTGCTGTCTATCTCATTTCTTAGGTCTAGCAATAGTTGTTGTATAAATATGGGAGCTCCAGTGCTAGGTGCCTATATATTTAGGGTTGCAATATTTTCCTGTTGGACTGAACCTTTCATCACTATATAAAGTCCCTCTGTGTCTTTACCTGTCATTGCTTTTAAATCTGTTTTGTCTGATATAAAACTAGCTACTCCTCACTTTTGGTTTCCATTTGTTGTATTGTTTTGTTGTCATTGTTGTTTCAATGGAATATCTTTTTCTACATCTTTACCTTAAGTTTCTGTGAATCCTTATGTTAGGTTAATTTTTTGCAGACAACAGATACTTGGTTGATGAATTTCTATCTGTTCTGCCATTGTTTATCTTTTAAGTGGGGTACATTTAGGTCATTTACATTTGATGTTAGTATTGAGATATGAGGTACTTTTTTATTCATTATTCTAGTTGTTACCTGAATACATTTTTTATTGTGTTACTGTTTTATAGGCCCCACGAGATTATGGTTTAAAGAGGTTCTATTTTGGTGAATTTCAAAGTTTCGTTTCAAGATTTAGAACTCCTTTTAGCATTTCTTGTAGTTCTAGCTTGGTAGTGGTTAATTCTCTAAGCATTTGTTTGTCTGAAAAACAGTTTATCTCTCCTTCATTTAGAAAGCTTAATTTCATTTCATAGAACATTCTTGGCTGCTAATTCTCTTGTTTAAGGAGACTAAATGTAGAACCCCAGTCCACTGTGGCTTTGCAGGTTTTCTGCTGAGAAACCTGCTGTTAATCTGATAGGCTTTCCTTTATTGGTTATCCAGTGCTTTTGTCTCATAGATTTTAAGATTGTTTCCTTTCTCTTGACTTTAGACAACTTGATGGCTAAGTGCTTATGTGATAATCTTTTTGCAATGAATTTTCTGGGTATTTTTTGAGCTTCTTGTATTTGGACATCTAGATCTCTAGCAATGCCTGTAAAGTTTTCCTCAGTTATTTCCTCAAATATGTTTTCCAAATTTTAGATGTCTCCTCTCCCTTAGGAATATCAATTATTCATATGTTTGGTTGTTTAACACAATCCTAAGTTTCGTGGAAGCGTTCTTCTTTTTAAAATTCTTTCTTCTTTGTCTTTGTCACGTTGGGTTAATTAGGAAGCCATGTCTTCAAGCTCTGATGTTCTTTCTTCTACTTGTTCTAGTCTATTGTTGAAATTTTCCAGTGAATTTTATATTTCCCTAAGGGTGTCTTTCATTTCCAAAGTTGTAATTGTCTTTTCTCTATGGTATCTATTTCTCTGGAGACTTTTTCATCCATGCCCTGTATTTGTTTTTTAATTTTTTTGTTGTTGTTGTTGGTTTTCACCTTTCTCTGATATGTCCTTGAGTTGCTTGATTATCAACGTTCTGAATTATCTGGCAATTCACATATTTCTTTTTGGTTTAGATCCATTGCTGGAAACCTAGTATGATCTTTTGGAGGGTATTATAGAACCTTGTTTTGTCATATTACCAAAATTACTTTTCTGGTTTCTTCTCATTTGCGTAGACTGTTTCAGTAAAAAGAACCAGATCTCAAGACCTGCTTTTCAGATTATTTTGTCTTACAGAGTGATGATCCCTGGATGTGGTACTCTCTGCCTTCCCCTAGGGAAGGGGCTTCCTGAGAGCCAGACTGCAGTGACTGTTATTGTCCTTCTAGGAATAGCCACCAAGCTATCAGGCTCTGGCTCTTGCTGTGGAATGTCTGCAAAGAATCCTGTGATGTGATACAGCATCATGTCTCCCAGCCATGGACACTAGCATGTGCTTCAGTGGAGGCTGCAGGGAGTGAAGTGGACTCTGTGAGAGTCCTTGGTTATAGTTTTGTTTAGTGTGCTGGTTTTCTCAAATGCTGATTATGCTAGCAGTGAAGTTGCCAGGTAGACAGAGTCAGGATTTCTGATTAGTCAGGAAGTTACAAGTAGCAAAATTAGCTACTGTTTTGTCCTTCTTTGGAGCAGGGTTGTTCAGTTATGACTTGATGTAACAGCTTGAGTTGGTTGGCCTCTAGCCAGGAAGTGGTACTTTCAAGAGAGCACCGGCTGCAGTAGTAGAAGTGGGTTATAAGCTTGCCTACATTGGCCAGAATAGGTATTCAGGTTTCTCAGGTAATGGGCAGGGCCAAATAGCTCCCAGTTTGTCTTTTGTCTTTGGCTACCAGGGTGGGTAGAGAAAAACCATCAGCTGAGGGGAAAATTAGGCAGACCTGAGCTCAGATTGTCTTTGGGCGGGGCCTACTAAGGCCACTGTGTGGGATGGGGGTGCTTTTCAGGCCAATGGAATTATGTTCCAAGGGGGATTATGGCTGCCCTTGCTGCATCATGCAGATTACCAGGGAAGTGGGGGATAGCCAGCAGTGACCGGCCTCGCATAGCTCCCATGTAGCCAGAAAAGCTGGTCTCACTCCCGTTGTGCCCAGCCATAGGTCCGAGTTTATATTCAGGCAGCTGGTACACCGGGCTCAGATCTTACCCCAGGCTACAAGCCTTCCCACTGAGAAAGCAAGCCAAGTTCTCAGGTCTCCCCGCTCTCCACCTGCCTGCACCATCATCTGTGGCTTCTGTGCTGGTATCATATCTGCACTGCTTGTTTACCCCCCTAGATTATGCTCAGGAAAATTCATACTCAGTCAAAATTATTGCAAAGTTCAGCTAGAAATGTCCTTTACCCTGTGGCATCTCCCCAGTTCCACTGGGAGCCTTCCCCAAGGATCTCTGTGAAATAAAGCCAGGGATGGCTTCGTTGGGCTCAGGCTGGGGCCCATGAGTGCCTACGGGGCTCTTCCCACTGTTTCTTCTACTTTATATTTCACTTGGCTCCCTAAATCTGTTTTTGCTCTAGCTAAGGTTAAATCCTTGTCCCGAGATCTGGATTTTAAGATTCCCCAGTGGGGATGTGTGTTTGGAAGCAGACTTTTCCCCTCTTGCACATTGGGAACTCACAGTTTTTTAGCTATCTCATGGATTTTGCAGCAGCCAGCTGCTTCTTTCAAAGGGTCTGTGAATTCTTTTGGTTTTCCTGGTATGGTCCTGTGGTAGTTCTTGGAGCTAAAGTTCACGATGTGAGTCTCCACATACTCTTCTGTCTCTCTAAGTGGGAGCTGCACATGAGTCATCTATCTACCATTTTCCTGCCTATCTTCCTAAAGTTTTTATATTTGTAATACCTAATATTTTTCCATGACATGTGGCTTGATAACTAATTGAAACTTAATAAATAGTTAAATTTTTCCCACAACTAACAGATGCTACCAGCATGATTTTGACAAGCCCTGGATTCTATCAGTTTATGGTTGAAATCCCTGACAGAAGCCCAAAGCCCTAATTATCTATATTGCTGACTAAAAAGAGCAACATGTTTTAGGTTCTAGGCATGCTTGCATGTGGCAGAATTGGCTTTTTGAAAATGTTTCTGACACATGTTCTTGCTCCGATGCAGAGCTACAGATTCTTCCCTCTGGAGATAGGCCATAAGGGATCCTTAGGGAACGTAATTATTTGATTGATGGATTACTAGACATAGTCAGTCAGGCTGTAGGCACTGATTAATATAGTCTGACTCCTTTCAAACATAGGCATTCCATAGAAGTAGAACATATTTGCTCTTATTTTGAAATTTCATTTGGAAATTTGGTATAGCAGCAGTATTGCCTTGTATTCGGTGTCGGTAATTCTTGTATTGCATAGTAAATAGTTTTTATCCATCTAGTACTTAGGTCATATTTCAGCCTTGTATCTCTTTATGCCTCAGTTCTATCTTCTCATCAAGCTACCTGGAATTCTGATTATACATGTAGAGTACTGGTCATCAACCTGTAACTGTTTCTATACTAAGGCCTTTTGATCTCCTTCCCACCAACTAACTTATAGTTGGAATTAGCTAAGCAGTTTCGGTCCTGAGTCAAGATCCTGCTAGTTTTCCCTTCCATGTTGCAGGGCAATCAATAAACTACTATTTTCAGAGTGGCTTAGACTAGCTCATTTTTCCTCCATCAGTTCAAATTCAAGTTTAAATTTAATGGCATTGGCAATATTAAAATAAACATTTTCGTTTAATTTTCCTACATATAATAGTTTATATAACTATACTATAGTTATAACACTATAACTTTCTAATAATTTTAGAGAAAATTAAAAGCTATAGAATGTTTATTTCAGTATCTTTTGAAACTAGAATTTGAGTATTTTTCTTAAAATAGAGCCTAATATTTACTTATGTTGATTCTGTAGTTTCTTTTTCATATCATAGGGATTCTTATAAAATTTCTTAAAAAATATCAAGCCTTTGAAATTTATACTTAGGGACAGGGGAAGCAAGACAGAATAAAAAAATGGAGGAATTTTAATTCATACAATCTATACTTTGTAACTCTTTGTGTTGTTTGAAATTTTATATTGAGCGTATATAGCCCCTAAAAATTAAAAATAATACAGACAGTATTGAAAATGTTCCATACCTCTTCATCTTATTCATTAATTCATGTATTCATTCATTCGATTCATATTTAGTAGGTGCTTAATATGTTCTAGATCTGCTGAATTAAAGAAAAAATAAAATGGAACCCCTGATATTAAGTATTTAACAGTACAGAGAACAAACATTACACACATTGATTATTACAGTAACATGTCATAAAATCTGAAAATCATTGAATATGGTGAATAATAACATAGGCTCTCTTGTTATATTATCAGGACTTTAATTCTGACTTCCCTGTTTACTATCTATATATTTGAGGAATGTTAGTAAACCTCTATATGCTACGTTTACACAGTCTGTGAACTGGGAATAATTAAAGCCCTTACTTCATTGTGTTGAGGAGGAGATTAAAGGAGTTAGCATTAGTAAAGTATTTATAACTACATATGACAGAGTAGACAATAAGTGTTAAATATCCTGGAAGTACAGACTGAAGGCATTCAAATCATATTCATATTGCTTTCTTAAAGAAGAAATTAAAGAAGTCTTCCTTAGTAGTGATAACTAAGTTAAATGCTAAAGAATATTTTATATATATATAGCACCTTTCCAAGCGATGAAAGACACTGTTTTGCTGGGCTAATTATTTGCTACCCTTACTGTGTTTCAGAGTATCTGATCACTTTGCAATCTCCCCAAATATGTATGAGCTATATATTTGTTCCACATCCTCAGGAGGATGTTCAATAGTTTTAATGTTAGCCATATTACTGTATGTATAATGTTTTCATATCATGGCCAGTTTTTATTTCTCAGATGGCTGGAGATTTTGAGTGGCTCTCTATGTGGAAAGCCTAAATTATTTTCATTCACATATATTTTTGTGAAGTGTCTGTTTAAAATGTTTGCCAATTTGAAACTTGAATTATTACTAATAAATGAATTCTGCAAAGTTGCAGGATACAAAATCAACATACAAAAATCAGTTGCATTTCTACAGAATAACAATGCAGACTGCTAGAAAGTTTCATTTGCTTTACTCAGTGTAAATATGTTTTTTTTCCTTCAAATATCTAGTTATCATATCTTACTACTAAATCTGCACCCAGAGGGCAGAAAGTAGACAGAGCTGTAGGACAGCTTCCTAAGGTCCACAGATGATACCTTCACTCTCCATTTCACCAGCATACTTGTGGATTACTGACAATGGAGTCATAGATGAAACGTGGCTGTACTACTTTTCTTCTCCTTTCATTCTGCCTCCTTGACACATACCCCAAAACATTTTAATCTTTGAGCCATGCTGTAGATTATGAAGAACTAAGACTAAGTCAAATCATAAAGCCTACTCCATGTGATGAAGGAGTAGAGATTGCATCCTTCAAGCTGCAGAGGGCCACTGGTGCTTATAATAAGAAAGGACACAAACAGATGGAAAAACATTTCATGCTCCTATTTAGGAAGAATCAATATCATGTAAGTGGTCATCCTGCCCAAAGTAATTTATAGATTCAGTGTTATCACTATCAAGCTACGATTGACCTTCTTCACAAAACTTGAAAGAACACTTTAAATTTCATATGGAACCAAAAGAGAGCCTGCATAGCCAAGACAATCCTAAGCAAAAAGAACAAAGCTGGAGACATCATGCTACCTGACTTCAAATTATTTTACAAGGCTACAGTAATCAAAACAGCATGGTACTGGTACCAAAACAGAGATATAGACCAATGGAACAGAACAGAGGCCTTGGAAGTAACACTACACATTTGCAACCATCTGATATTTGACAAACCTGACAAAAACTAGCAAGGATTCCCTGTTTTATAAATTGTGTTGGGAAAACTGGCTAGCCTTATGCAGAAAGCAGAAACTGGATCCCTTCCTTACACCTTACATTAAATTAACTCCAGATGGATTAAAGATTTAAACCTAAGACCTAACACCACAAAAGCCCTAGAAGAAAAGCTAGGCAAAACTATTCAGGACATAGACATAGTCAAGGACTTCATGACTAAAACACCAAAAGCAATGGCAACAAAAACCAAACTAGGCAAATGGGATCTAATTAAACTTAAGAGTTTCTGCACAGCAAAACAAACAATCATCAGAGTGAACCAGCAACCAACAGAATGGGAAAAATTTTTGCAATCTACCCATCTGACAAAGGGCTAATATCCAGAGTCTACAAAGAACTAAAGCAGGTTTACAAGAAAAAAACAAACCCATTCAAAAGTGGGCAAACGATATGAATAGACACTTTTCAAAAGAAGACATACATGAGACCGACAAACATATGAAAAAATGCTCATCATCACTGGTCATTAGAGAAATGCAAATCAAAACCACATTGAGATACCATCTCATGCCAGTTAGAATGGCAATCATTAAAAAATCTGGAGACAATAGATGCTGGAGAGGATGTGGAGAAAGAGAAACACTTTTACACTGTTGGTGGGAGTGTAAATTAGTTCAACCATTGGGAAGACAGTGTGGTGATTTCTCAAGGATCTAAAAATAGAAATGTCATTTGACCCAGCAATCCCATTACTGAGTATATACCCAAAGGATTATAAATCATTCTATTATAAAGACATATGCACTCGTATGTTTATTGTAGCACTGTTTATAATAGCAAAGACCTGGAATCAACCCAAATGCCCATTGATGATAGACTGGGCAAAGAAAATGTGGCACATATACACTATGGAATACTATGTAGCCATAAAAATGGATGAGTTTATGTCCTTTGTAGGGACATGGATGAGTCTGGAACCATCATTCTCAGCAAACTGACATAGAAACAGAAGAGCAAACACCATATATTCGCACTCATAGGCAGGTGTTGAGCAATTAGAACACATTGGCACAGGGAGGAGAACATCACACACTGGGGTCTGTTGTGGAGTAGGGGGCTAGGGGAGGAACAGCAGAGGGTGGTGGGGAGGTTGGGGAGGGATAACATTGTGAGAAATGCCTGATGTAGGTGACGCAGTGATGGAGACAACAAACCACCATAGCATGTGTGTAGCTATGCAACAATCCTGCAAGATCTGCACATGTACCCCAGAACTTAAAGTAAAATAACAATTTAAAAAAGAATTAAATGATTAGAGCAACTCTTCGTAAAAATCATACTGACAATACTGGGGAGATAAATCTGAAAGGATTAGATGGATTTCCATTTTTGAATACTGAGGTTGAAATGCCAGAGAGGTATATAAGAACCAAGGTCATTATATAAGGCCTGTTGCCTGAACATGACAACTTAAAGTAAGAGTTGAACTCCTAGAATTGAGAGGTTACCAAGATAGAGAGAACAAGAAGCTTGGAGTAAAAATACAAAAAAGTCCAGAATACTCAAACTAGAATATAAATAATGTAGAACAAAAATCCAATAAGAGTACTTTGAGACTTTAAAATGTCTCATTTTACTGAGCTATAGATTATATATTATAAAATTTATTCATCTTAAATGTAAAGTTTAATAAATTTTAGTAATTCTATATAGGCATGTAACCTCTACCACATTCTAAATGTAGAATAGTTTCATGACCCTAGCTTATTTTTTTCCTTCTGAACTCTTGGTTCCCTTTACCAACCACCGGTCCCAAGACACCATTTGTCCTTTTCATGTTACCCTAAATTTTCTAGAAATTCACACAAATGGTGTCATATAATATATAGTATTTTGTGTTTTATCTATCACACTAACTTTTCCATGTTCTTGCATGTGTTACTAATTAATATCTTGCCCTTACTTTATAGTATTCCACAGTGTAGAATATACCACAAGTTGCTTACGCATTCATCAGCTGATGGAGATTTGGAATGTTTTCTGTTTTGGTCTATTAAAATAATGGATAAATAATATTTCATGATATTTTAAATTTTCTTTAGGTGATTACCTGGGAGTAAAATTGCAAGGTCCTATGGTAGGTGTCTGAGTTACTTTATAAGATACAGCCTTGCTGTTTTTTAGAATATTTGATCACTTTGCAATCTCACCAAACACGTACGCTAGATCCACTTGTTCCACATCCTCAGTAGCACTTGGTACATTCAGTAGTTTAAATGTTAGCCACACTTCTGTATTATCTGTAGTGTTTTCATTCCATGACCAGTTTTTATTCTCAGATGGCTGGAGACTTTAAGTGGCTTTCCATGTCATTTTTATTTATTTGCACATATTTTGTGAAGTGTCTATTCAAAACATTTGCCCATTTTACACTCAGATTGTTACTAATAAACCTAGCAAAGTTGCAAGATATAAAATCGACATACAAAAATCAGTTGTGTTTATGCAGAGTAGCCATGAGCTAACTAAAAAGGAACTAAGACAACAATAAGGTCTACAATATCATCCAAAAATAATAAAATATTTAGGAATACTTATAACTTAGATGGCGAAAGACTTGTACATAAATCTGTGAAACACTGATGAAAATATTAAAGCAGACACAAATAAATGAAAAGACATCTCATGTTCATAGACTGAAAAAATTAATATTGTCAAAATATTTATACTAACCAAAGTGATCTACAGATTCAATTCCTATCAAAACCCAAATGACATTTTTACAGAAATGAATAATTCTAAAATTATATGGAACCACAGAAGAATAGCTAAAGTGATCTTGATAGAGAACAAAACAGCTAGAGGCATCACAGTTCCTGATTTCAAAATATGTTACCAAGCTACAATAATTAAAACATGGGATTCTTGCATAAAGACAGACACATAGACCAATGAAACAGAATAGAGATTCCAGAAATAAACCCATATATATGCAACCAATTCACCTTTGATAGGATGTCAAGAACACAAAGTATGGAAAGAATAGTCTCTTTAATGAATGGTACTGGAAAAACTAGGTATTGACATGCAGAGTATAAAATTGGAACCCTGTCTTACACTGTGCTCGAAAATAAACTCAAAATAGATTAAAGACTTAAATGTAAGACTTAAAACTGTAAAATTTCTTGAGGAAGGCCTAAAGAAAAACTTTCTTTATGACCTTCTTTATTAGTCTTGGCAGTGATTTATTAGATACGACACTAAAACACAAGCAAAAACCCCAATATAGAAGAACTAAAAAGCTTCTGCACAAAAAAGGAAACAATCAACAGAATAGAGTAAAAAGTCAAGCTATGTGTTGAAAGTAAGTATTAGGAAACCGTACATCTGATAGGGGATTAATATCCAAAATATGTAATAAACTCCTACAACTCAGTAGGAAGAAAACCCAGTTACAAAATGGCAAAGATATGAATTGAAATTTCTGCAAAAAACATAGAAATGACCACCAGATATATGAAAGAGTGCTCAACATTACTCATTTTCATGGCAATGAAGATCAAACAACAATGGGATATCATTTCATAGCTTTGAAGATAATCATTATCTAAAAAACAGAAAATATCAAGTGTTGCTAAAGGTGTGGAATTGAGACTGTTATGCATTGTTGATGGGAATGAAAAATAGTACAGCTACTATGAAAAACAGTGTGAAGGCGCCTCAAATAATTAAAACTACCATATGACCTAGTAATTCAATTTATAGATGTATATCCAAAAACAGTTGAAATCAAGATCTCAAAGACATATCTGCCCCTCCATGTTGACAGCAGCATTACTCATAATAGTCACAATATGGAAAAAAAAAACAAATATCTATCAGATGAATGGATTGAAAAATATGGCATATATATATATATATATATATATATGCTTGCAATGGAATATCACAAAGCTTTAAACAAGAAGACAGTCCTACCCTTTGTAAACAACATAGACGAACCTAGGTGATATCAAGTATGTCAATCACAGAACAAATGCTGCATGATTCCACTTATATGCGGTACCTCAAATATTTGAACTAGAAACAGAGAAGAATGATAGTTTCCAGGGTAGGGGAGGGGTAATGTGAAATTTTTGCTCAATGGATATAAAGTTTCACTTTTGCTAGATGAGTAAGTTCTAGAGATCTGTTGTACAGCATAATACCTATAGTAAGCAATACAGTATTATGCACTTTAAAATGTTAAGAAGTTAGATCTCATGTTAAGTGTTCTTACACACACACACAAATACACACACAAAAGCACCAGAACATTTTTGAAAGTGATAAATATATTTAGTATCTAGCTGGTGATTATGCTATATAATTATATATGTAAATTCATCAAAATGTAGGCATTAACAATATAAATTTTTCTTTGTCTGTTATCTATACCTTGATAAAGCTTAAAAAACCAAATATGACAAATGGCCTATAAATACATACATATGTACATACAGTTGGATTGTCTGTCATCTTACCAAGGTGTACACCAACATTATAAACATTATATTACTTCAATAAACTACATTTGGTCATGATGTCTTATCTGTACATATTGTTAGATTCATCTTGCTAAAATATTAAAATATTTTGTATCTTTGTTCATTAGGGCTATGTCAATATTTAACATAAGAGTAAGCAAGTTTTCTGTATATTTTTGCATAATTTTGGTCATTTTTATCTTTTAAAAAATTTATTTCTTCTAGATTGTCAAATTTATGGCCATAATGTTATTCATTATATTCTCCTATTACCCATTTAATTTCTGTAGGGTCTGCTGTGATACTCCATCTTTAATTCCAGAAATTGGTGTTTCCATTGTATTTATTTTAATTTGGTGTTTCTAAAATAGCTTACATATTTTACTTATCTTTCCAAAGAACTAGATTTTAGTTCCAGTCATTTTCTCTGGTTTTTTTCTTCAATTGTGTTGATTTCTACTCTTAGCTTTGTAAGACCTTCCATCTACTTACTTTGAGTTTAAACTGCCATTCTTTCTTTTACTTTTTATACTTCCTTCTTTTCTAACATGAATACTTAAAGGTATAAAAATCCCTCTAATTTTGCTTAAGATACATGTCTCAACTTTTATTTTGTATCATTCAGTTCAGTATATTTCCTACTTTCTTTTTTGATTTCTAACTCATCTATTATTTAGAAAAATGTGTTTAGTTTCCAATTTTTTTAGTTTTGTTGTTATTCTTATTAATTTAATTATGTCATAGTCAGAATTCCATTCTTCTAAACATCCTTGGGACCTGCTTTATGGTTCAGCATATTTGTCTATCATGTAACATACTATGTGTACATGAAAAAAATAAATATTCTGATGTTATTGTATTTGAGTTCCATAAATAGTAGCCAAATGATAAGTTTATATATTTTTTAAATTTTGTATGTCTGCTGAATTTTTGCACAGTTATAGCAACTGCTGAGAGTGGGCTATTAAAATCCTCAATTCTGATTTTGTAATTAATGATTTATTGCCTTAATTAGGTGAATATTTTCTTCACGCATTTGGAAACTCCATTATTAGAGCCATACACATGTGTAATATTTTTCTGTAGCATTGACAGCTTTATTGCTAGAAAACATTACTCATTATCTTTGGTAGTATTTTGTGTTTTAATCTCTGTTGTTTTTCATTAATATAGCCACTTTAGCCTTCTTATACTTACTATTTTTGTGGTATATAATTTTCCATCCATTTGCTTTCCACCTATTTGTGTCTCTATGTTTAGAGTGCATCTCTTGTAGACAGCAAGCTGGTTCTCTTTTTCTAAAACCCTTCTTAAAATTTCTGCCTTTTGATTGAAGTCTACTACCATTAAATGTACTATTTATATGGTTTAGTTTGTGTCTACCATTTTATTTATTTCCTATTTATTTCTTCTTTTTATCTGTTTCTCTTTTCCTATATATCTTTTAGTTTTATATTTTAGAATTTTATTTGTACTGGAAACATTAAAATATTCTAAAAATAAAATTAACTATATGATAATTTTTATTTTAACTATATGTTTTTGTAATATTATTTTAGTAGCTGTTCTGAAAAATCAAACATCTTTAACTTTTTACTTTCCAGTTATAACAAATAGTTTATCACTTTACATAAATTATAGAAACTATTCAATCCTATATGCCCTGTATCCCCTGTCCTTTATGCTAGAGTTGGCAAACAATGGCTCATACACCCTGTGCATGCATGTGTCAGGGATGAGGCACAAATGTGGACAGAGAGAATTAGGTGTTTCTCTCTATAACTTTCATTTCCTGGATTCCCTTATGCTATTCTTCAGCCACAGTTTCCTCAGCTTCAGTTTTCTGACTCTCGGGACCAAAAACACTGCAGTTTTTCCAGCAGCTATCCTGCAACAACATACACTGAATGATTGTACCTGACTCCATGCTCAAAGTCATGAAAATAGACTTTCACTTCATTTTCCCTCTCTCTCTTTGAGTATGTACTTACCACTAGATTCTGGAATATTCTCTTCATTCTCCATTTCCTTCATGTATCTCTTTTGGTATAATTTTCAGTTTTCTATTTGTTTTCTGTGTTATGGTAAGACCTTGTTCTGTCATTACTGGAAAAAGAGTTCTATGTTTTAATAAATTTTTTTCATTAAAGTCATAGTTGTCTCAAGGATGGTGTTTATACAGTAGTTTTTGTGTCAGTTTTTACTTCCTTTGAAATCTCAGTTGACTTCTTATGTAGGAGTTCAAATTAGAGAATATACATTCACTGATATGTTACAAAAATGTAATATATCAAGAATGTAATATATCAGTGAATGTACATTTTCTCTTCTTTTTAAATTATTTTTGGGTAATTTATCTTTTAAAATAAACAATTAAATTTGTATAAAAAGTAGTATGGTGAAGGTGTACCACAATGATCAGTTAGGCATATGTTAGTAAAATATTAAATTTATATCAAGATTAATGAAGGATTATAATTAGAAAATGTAAAATAGAATTTATTCGTTTGTTACTAGGCATGATTGTGCCATCTTTTATGCATATCATCAATTGAAAATCATGTTGGCTTTGTAAGTAAATATTTTAAATATTCTATTGTGAGTTGCATATGTCTTATGGATTATAAAACATTAATTTTCCCCCAAGGTGATTGGAAAATGCATGTTCTCTCAATAGTACATATTAACCTGATTGATATACTCCACATGAAATATCTGTGTGAGGATACTCAGCACCATTTACACACACGTATATTTTTCCTTGAAATGTGTTAGGAACTGATAAACACTTCCCTACACAAACCTCTCTTTTACTTCTTTTCAGAACTTATAAAAAGCTACCAGATCATTAGAGTAATCCCCTGAGTGAGCTTAACCAGTTATTTCAGAAACAGAAAAGAAACATCAGTGCTGCAGAGATTTATTTTTAACACTGTGACTTCAAGGTCAGAATCAATTTTTCTTTTGTACATAATGGCAATAGGAAAGGTGAAGGCTAGGAATCAAAATCCATAAGCTTTTATCTTATTATAGCTTATAAAATATGAGTGATTTTTGTAAGAGAAAAGAAAGCACTGTGCAGGGGTAGATTTAATTTCAATCTAGAGAAAATATGAGTGGCATATAGAGCGTCATAGAGGTAATATAACTTAATCATTGTTCTATCAGTTTCACCTCTGTACAGTTAACTAAATAATACCTACCTCATAGAGTTTTGTGCAATTCTTAAATTTTTAAGAACTTTGTCACTTTACTTTTGAATATCTAACTAGAGACCTGGGTCATGAGATGCTCCATTGGTCAAATTTCAGTTACAGTTAGTGACTCCTTCTGTGATCACTGCTAAAACATTACATGTGAAAGCTAATACCATGATCACTAACATTCAAAATGGAAAGTGTTGGGGGAAATATAAACAGTCAAATACCTCCATGTAAGAAAGGAAACTATTTGAGGGAAGAGAGAGATATGTAAAGATTACTAGAAAGAGAGCCCTTGTTTTAAATCTTCTTGCTTCCTTTTTTAACCTCATATTCTGAATGTTTTGAGGCCTTAGAAAATTTAGCACTTTAGAAAGAGTTTCATTGTTATCTAATATATGGGCATTGTTGACACAGTCATACATCACCTGACGGGTAGGGCTCTAGCAGAAATTTATTTTGTTTCTTACACTTAAATATGGAACAAGAGAATTGGGAAGAGTTTGAGGAAAAGCCTTATGTTTTACAAATGAATTGAGAGGGTAAATATACTGCCCAAATTTTGCTAGCTGTTTAGTTGATATCAGTGACTATTATCCTGGTATTTTGAATTGTATGATATTTTATATTCAATTATGTCACACTACCTAGAAATAGGGAAGAATATGTACAATTTCAAAAACAATTAGTTCATCACAAATTACATCCTATCTCACACCATTCCATTCCATTTTGTAACATTTATAGATTTATACCTATTTATAAAGGTTAGGTTGTGTAATCAGTTTTTTAAATATTAGCTTTATTGAAGAATACTTGGTATACGGAGAACTGCACATATTTAACATGTACAGTTTTCTAAGTTTTGCTATATACTTCTGTAATACAATTATAATAAAAATAAATGTATTAATCACTTCCAGTAGTTTCCTCCCACCCCTTTTTAATCTTTTCACCACTATCCCTACCTTTCACTCTTACCCCCAGGCAGCCCCCATCTGCATTCTGACACTATACATTTGTATTTTTGAGAACATTATATAAATGAAATTTTACACTATGTACCCTTTATATTGTCTGACTTTTTTCACACGGCATAATTATTTTGAAATCCATCAATGTTACTGCTTATATAATAGTTTGCTCCTTTATTTTTGCTAAATAATATCCCATTATATGGATATACCTAAATACTTTATCTGTAAACCTGTGGTTGGATATTTGGAGTTGTTTTGCTTTGTTATTTTTTGTGTGCATTCTGTTTGGTTGGCTTTTGACCATATAAAGTTGCTGTGAACATTTGTAAATAAGCCTTTGTATACAAATATGAGTTTAGTATTATTTACATATAACTAGGAGCAGAATGACTGGATACATGGTAAGTGCATGTTAAACATTTTTCAGGACTACTTAGAACTTCTTTTGAAAGTATATGTATCATTTTGAATTCCTACTAATAGTAGATGAGAGGTCCAGTCATCCCATATTCTGGCCAATATTTGATATAACTGTTTTAAAAAATTATTAAGCCATTCTTATAGGTATGTCACTATATCTTATTTTGCACTGTAGATCATCTTATGTGCTCATTTGCCATTCATATGTTTTCAAAGACTAACATCTTTATTACATGTTTTCTCTGTTGTTTTTCTACTATATATTAATTTTCACTCTGGATTTTTATTATATTTCTCTGTTTAGTTTGGATTTAATTTGCTGTTCTTTGTTTCTTAATGTAAAAACTGAGATTATTTAACACCTTGTTTCATTTCAAATATAGGCACCTTGTGCTAAAATTGCAATTTAATCATTTCCTTAGCCACATCATACATATCTTCATATGTTTTGTTTTGATATTCATATAGTTTAAAATAATTTCAATTAGTATTGTTATTTTATTGTTATTATTTTTTGAGACAGAGTCTGGCTTTGTCACCCAGGCTGAGGTGCAATGGCATGATCTCAACTCACTGCAACCTCTACCTCCTAGGTTCAAGTGATTCTCCTCTCTCAGCCTCCTCCATAGCTGGGGTTACAGGCATGCACCACTATGCCTGGATAATTTTTGTAATTTTTGTAGAGATGGGGTTTCACCATGTTAGCTAAGATGGTCTCGAACTCCTGACTTCAAGTGATCTGCCCACCTCGGCCTCCCAAATTGCTGGAATTACAGGCGTGAGCCACCACACCTGGCCAATTTTAATTATGTTTATTCATTGCGTAAGTTTTTTAAAAGTATAATATTTGAGAATTTCCCAGCTGTCTTTCTGTAATTGACTTCTAATTGAACTCTACTATGGTCAAAGCACATATGTGGTATGATTTGAATTCTTTTAAATGTGACACTTGTTTTATCGCCCAGAGTAGGTTCGGTTTTGGTGCACATTCTGTGTGCATTTGAAAAGAACACATTATTCTGTCAAGAGATAAAATGTTCTACAAATGTAAATTAGGTTAATTTAGTTATTGTATTTTGTAAAACTTTTGTTTCATTTCTGATTTCCTGTCTACTTGTTCTGTAAAATATAAAGAGAGGAATGTTGAAATTTCTGTCTGCAATTATGGGCTTTTCTGTTTCTCCTTACAATTAAAATATTTTTTGTATGACTTACTTTGAAAATCTGTTTTAAGGTGCATAAAAGTTTAGAATGATTATATCTTCTTCCTGAATTGACTAATATATCATTGAGAAACAGCACTTTTTATCCCTGGGAACATTCCCTGTTATGAAGTTTATTTTATCTGATATTAATATAGGTGCTCCAGCTTTATGATTAGTGTAAGCAGGTTAGGTCTTTTCCCTCCCTTTACTTTTAACCTACTTGTGTCTTTAAAGTGAGTTTCTTTTTGGCAAAATATAGTTTGGTCTTTCTGTTTTATCTGGTTTGACAGGATATTCCTTTTTAGTGGCTCACTTAGACAATGTACATTTCATATGATTGTTAAAACATTTGGGTTTAAATTTATTATCTTGCTAATTTTTTATTCTATTTGATTTGTTATTTTCACTTTTCCTATTTTTTCTTTTTCTTGATTATTTTTTAATAATTTAATTTTTCCTTTAATTTTTATTAGCTAATTTCATTCTTCAGATATTTTAGTGCTTTCTATTTAGTTTATGATATACCTTTTTAAATTACAACAGTTACATTCAAGTGATATTATACAACATCATATATAGTATAAGAAACTTAGAATGTGATCCTTCCATTTCTCTCTTGCTACTTTTTGTGCTATCCTTGTCATATTTTTACATATAAAACTCACAACTCATTATTTTTGCTTTGAAGAGTAAATTATTTTTAAAACTAATTAAATAATAGGAAACATATCCAATGTTCTTCATTGGTCTGGATAACCCAGGATTTCCACTTGGTAACATTTTCCTTTTGTGTGAATAACTTCCTATACATAAATAACTTCAAGATTTCTTGTAGTAAAGGTCTACTGGTTGCCAATTCTTGAGGTTTTTGAATATCTCAAATGCTTTTATTTCACCCTCATTTTTGAAATATATTTTCAGTGGATATAGAATTACAAGGTGACGGCAGTTTTTACCTCAGTACTATAAATTTATTGTACCACTGCTTACTTGTTAGCGTTGTTTCTAACAAAAACAACAGAAAAGGACACACTGTTATCTTTGTTCCTTTACTCATTATCTTAGTTCTTTGCTACTGATATGCCTTTTATTTCCTGGCTACTTTAAAATGTTTGTTTTTACCACTGTTTTTACGTAATCTGATTACAATGTTCATGGATATAGTTGTTTTCAGGTTTCTTGTGCCTAGCTTTTGTAGAAATACTGAGTTTATATTGTGTATTATTTTAAATATATTTTCACATATATTTTCTTTTCACTCCTTTCTTTCTTTTGGGGACTCCAAATACTTGTATATTAGTTTGCTTTAAGTTATACCAAATCTTATTGGTGTACTCCTTTTCACATTTGTCAGTGATTTTACTCTCTAGATTCACTTTAGATACTTTATATTGGCATGTTTACAAATGGCTTAATCTTTACATCTCATTGTCTATTCTATATTTAATCCCAGTTTAGTTTTCGCCTTAGTCACTGAATTTTTTATCAATAAAATTGGCTTTAGAGTGTATTTTGTGTTGTCTTTATTTAATATCATATGTGTTTTTTCTGGCTCTTAAACATGTTGGGTACCAATTGTATCCTCTGTGTCAATTCTGCTTCAGGTACTTTTAAAAATTGTTACATACTTGTATATAGGAATGGGGGACATATGACATTTTGTACCATGAACAGAATATATAATAATAATGTCAGGGTATTTAGGATATCCAAACTCACAAGCATTTATCATACCTAGATACTAAGGAATTCAAGTCCTCATTTCTACCTGTTTTGAAATGTACAATACAGTGTTGTTAACTGTAGTCACCCTACCCTGCTATCAAACATTAGAATTTATTCATTCTCTGTGTATCCATTAACCAACCTCTTTTCAGACCCTTTCCACCTCCACATCTTTTTCAGCCTCTGGTAAATATCAGTCTCCATATTATCTCCATGAAGTCAACGTTTTTAGCTCCGACATATGAGTGAGTACATGTGATAATTTTCTTTCTGTACCTGGCTTATTTCACTTAATATAATGACCTCCAATTCCAGTCATGTTGCTGCAAATAACATGGTTTCATTCTTTTTTTATGGCTGAATATAATTACATTTTGTAAATAATCACATTTTCTTGATCCGTTCATTTGTTGACATTTAGATTGCTTTTATGTCTTTGCTGTTGTGAATAGTGCTGCAATAAACATTGGAGTGCGGGTATCACTTTGTCATACTGATTTCCTTTCCTTTGAATAAATACCTCATAGTAGGATTGCTAGATTTTATGATAGTTCAGTTTTTTCTTTTTGGAGAAATCTCCATACTGTTTTTCATGCTGGCTTTACTAATTTACATTCCCATCAACAATATATAATTCCCCTTTTTGCATCCTCACCGTCTTCTGTGATATTTTTTCTTTTTAGTATTAGCCATTTCAATAGGAGTAAGATGATATCTCATTGTGTTTTTGATTTGCATTTCCTGGATGATTAATGATGTTGAGCATTTCTGCATATGCCTCTTGGCTATTTGTATATCTTTAGACAAATGTCTATTTGGATCCTTTACCAACCTTTTAATTGGAGTATTTTTGTTTGTATGTTTGTTCATTTTACTGTTGAGTCTTTGAGTTACTTTCATATTCTGTACATTAATTCCTTGGTGTATGAATGTTTTGCAAGTATTTCCTATCATTGAACAGGCTGGATCTTTAACTGATTCCTTTGCTGTGTAAAAGCCTTTTATTTTAATACATTCTCATTTGTCTATTTTTGCTTTAGTTGCTTGTGCTCTTGGGGTCTTAGCTATAAAATCATTGCCTAGACTAATGGTCTGACATATTTTCTCTCTATTTTATTACACTAGTTTTATAGTTTCAAGTCCTATGTTTCTTTATTTTGAGTTGATTTTTGTTTACAGTGAGAGATTTGGGTCTAGTTTTATTCTTCTGCATGTGGATATCCAGGTTTTGCAGCACCATTGATTGAAGATGATGTCCTTTTTCCAGTGAATGTTTGAATGTTCTTGACACCATTTTTGAAATCAGTTGACTGTAAATTAGGAGGTTTACTTTTCATCTCTCATTCTTTGCTATTGGTCTGGATGACTGTTTTTTATACTGGTACAATGCCATTATGGTTACTATAGCCTTATAGTATATTTTGAAGTCAGGTAGTCTGATGACTCCAGCTTTTTGTTTTATTTTGTTTTTGGTCAGGATTGCTTTCAGTATTTGGGCTCTTTTTTTTTTTTTTTTTTTTTTTTTTTTTTTTTTTTTTTTTTTTTTTTTTTTTTTTTTTTTTTTTTTTTTTTTTTTTTTTTTTTTTTTTTTTTT